>CAHIKZ030004545.1:367500-447500 GCA_903632075.3 Acanthosepion pharaonis
TCCTTTGATCATTACTGTTCTTTGTAATCTTCCAGTTAGTTTTTGTTACCAATTTTTATTTTTAGTTTTGGGAATTTTCTCATCCAATATTTTTTCTTCCTTTTGATTCTGTTGCTGTTACTAGTCATCATAGTTATTCTTTATTTATTCCACGATGTTGCTCTATTGATAGTCGAAATGATGCAAACTTCTCTGATATTAAATCCTTTCAATCTTTACCTCCACTCTTTGACGCAATCTGCAGCAAATCCTTGAAACTATTTAGGTCCATTACAAGATTTAGTGCAAGTCACGCTAATGTTGTTCTTTCTCAAATTTGGAGGTATAACAATTATTTGCCCGACAACTAATATGAGTGAGATACTAAATAAGCTTATTCGAGATCGCAATAAATGGCGGAAAATGTCATGTTAGTTCGCCATTTGCCTCAGGAGGAAACAGCGACTAATGTTGATGATTAGTTTATTTATCGCAAAACGTCTCTGTACTGAGATATTTTATTTGATTTGTTTTTACACTAGGAGTCACTGATTGTTTTCAATAGAGATCGAATGACAGGGAATGATTTCAATATTCCTGAAATCTCCTCAGAGTTCTAGCCGATTTTAGAAAAGATTTTCTTAACGCTGACTTTAATTATTTCTCGATTTGTCTGTTCTAAAATTTCATTGGAATATATTCCAAATAAGCTAAGAAAGAAGGGTGTAAATCCCGTCCGCATAGAGCTTAATCTTTTCAATTCTTGGCTAAGTTTAAAATATGTTATAGTTTTTTTTTTTTTTTTTTTTTTTCCAGCCTGACATTGTCGGATGAAAAAATTCTTGACTCTTTGTTTACTCCATGTTTACAACAATTATATTTACTCATTTTTGTCTTTGCAGCCTCTAATCACGATGTCAGTGAGCTTAGATTAGATTGTTCTGTCTGTGTGCATAGTAAAGTCCCATAAAATTATTACAGGTTCTAACTCTGTAACTAGATCTGGTTGGTGTTCAAACCGTTTTCTTGCAGTTTCCTTTCCGTAAAAGTTATGGATATTCCAGTACAGATATTGTCCCACCAAGTCATGGCGGGATTTATATTCAGTGGTTTCCAATACCGTGCAACCTGATGCAGGATTATTATTATTATTATTATTATTATTATTATTATTATTATTATTATTCATGCATGTTATGTTTCCTGCTTTGTATCCTTTAAAGCTGGTCCCAAACTATAGTTCTTAGGCTCTATAGGAGAATTGTTATTTAAGTGACAGCACTTTACTTAGTAGATGGGATGTTCCTCGTAGGGCGGTCATTTGGGCAACTTGCATGTTGATGTTACCTGGGACACTGTTGGTGAAATTATCCATTCCGTTTCTCACCTGGCGCAGAGCTCTGATTACTATTTGTACAGTCTCACTCTTCATTCCCCACATCCTGTTAACCTCGATCTCCAGGTCCTTGTATTTTAACAATTTCTCGATAATTTTCCTGGAAGTGTTTCTCTCAGATGATACTGCTATGCCAATAAGTATACACTTCACGAATTTCTTGCCTTTTATGATAATATAAAGTCTGATGGCTTTTATTTCCCTATCAATTTGAATTGGCATATCCCAGAGGATAGTTACATAGTTATTTTGGGCAACTGTGCCTGGTTGCTGCTCATAGAGTCTCTCAGAGGTTTCGATTTTGTGCTTCTTGCACATCTTCCATTGTTGCTATTGTTGTTGCTGTTGTTGTTGTTGTTGCTGTTGTTGTTATTATTTCCATTGATTTCTGTTGTATACACATTTCCTTTCGGGTCCCAACCAGTGACCTAAGCTTAGAAATGGCTTTATGACATTTTCTACTGATCATTCTTATAATAAATTTAAAAATTACTTAAGATCACACACATTTTACATAGATAAAGCTTTTATTATTATTATTATTATTATTATTATTATTATTATTATTTTCTTTGATTTCTGGCGTTTACACATTTCTTTCCGGGTCCCGCCCAGGGACCTAAGGTTAGAAATGGCATCATGCCACTTTCCACTAACAAAAAAAAAATATTACGTAGATAAAACCCTTTGTAAAGTGTGGGCTGTACTTGTCAGAACAATTTTTTGTATCTCCCTGAGGCATGGACTTCCAGGAATCCCTTCAGTTTGTCTACTGCAATCTTTTCCAACAAGTCCTAGGGCTCCAACTACAACAGGGGTTGTTGATATTCCCATATGCCACATTTTCGAGATTTCTATTTCACGGTCTTATTATTATTATTATTATTATTATTTACATATTCGCTGTTTGATACGATTTTTATCAAGTCTTTTTTACGGAGACGTGAAGTAAAGGAATGTATTTTAGAGGCTTATTAATCATTTTAAGTTGAGGTAATTTTTCCTGGGTATATGAACGGTGCTCATCTGTATAAGTAACTATTTCAGTTACTAAGGGGTTTTCTAAGATTTTCTTAACAATATATTATCACTATTCTTTTAAATAATTCCTAGTGCTCGTATTATTACTGCAACTATGGTTGTGTTTAAATACCAAATTCTCGCACTTTCTATTTTCAGGTCCTTATATTTTGAATGTTTGCCAAATTATTTTGCCGAGATGTTTTTATAAGACCTGATGACCATGTTTATGTTATAACACTTGCGATTTTCCCAGTCGGTTTTTGTTGTTGTTGTTGTTATTATTATTATTATTATTATTATTATTATATCTGGTCAATTAGCTTGTAAAGTGCGATCGATATGTATTGTGATTGATTGATTGCTTGATTGATTGATTGTTAGATTTCTAATGCTTACCAACCTTTTGTAGATTATTTAAAGCCAGTAAATATTTTTTGATTATCAGAATTATTTGGAGATAATGATTTATTGATACAAGTGTGACGGTTACACACCTGGCCCAGTGTCGGATCCTTTGGTTACGGCGCCAACGGTGACGTCGCTCCTCCTGGTCGCTCCTCCTGGGTCCAAGCGTGCCGCTCCAACCCCTTTGGTCAGATGATCACCAGCCTCGCCTTTCCCGACTCGCTTCCAATACCTGGTCACTAAAGCAACTATACTGATCTCCGGTCTGTCTACCCACGCTGTGTTTAGATCTTAGACAGACGGGACCAGCAGGGATTTGGGCCGATACAAGTCGAGTCCGACGGGGGTGGCAAAACACAAATAAAACAAAAACTCACGACACTAAACAAAATTGCTGATAAAAAGGGTAACAACCTTTTATATCTTAATGTCCGTTACATAAAAACAAAATTGTTCTCAATTCCCTGACCCGCTCTGTGGACTATGGCACCAAGCTTCTATCACACAATAGAAAAAATGTCGAATTACCTACTTTCTAGAATCATGTATGTATGTCGGAGTGTGGTTCAGTTCGACACTGGGGCTAATTTCTATCGATCATTCGCAGTTGATTCTTCTCTCCGACTTGAGTTGTATTTCTTCTTCTTCGTCTGCTTGGGCTGGTAGTTTTCCTGTTTCAACTTGGTGGAAGATTTCTTGTTTCAACTTAGCCGCAACTCTCTGTCGTCTGAGGTGGTCTCTTCTCACTGCCGTCCGGGGCTGAACTGATTTTTTGTCGATTGGGGCCCTGCTTTTATTGACGCCGCAACAAACTGGGGTGGGTCTGTCGGCGTCAGGGTTTTCTCGATAATTCCAAAAGCTGCATTAATTCTGTCTTCTCCATTATCGCTATTGTTTTCACCCCTACTTCCTCATAGTACCTTTGGTGGGGCGGCGCACATCCATCTCTCTTAGTCTCTCGTATGTCAGGTGACCGCTTTAACCAATAGTTCCTGATCGGGCATTTCTTTCCCTTCTCTTCCGCAGATCACGTGACCGTCTTCGACCAATCGTTCCTGATCGAGCATTTCTTTCCCTTCTCTTCCGCAGATCACGTGACCGTCTCCGACCAATTGTTATTGATCGAACATCCTTTCTCCTCTTGTTGCGGGCGTGGTTACATCGTTCTTGTTTTAAAAAAAAAAACAAAATCTAATTTTTCCTTTTTTTCGCACGTACGAAAATGACCATCTTGGCCTTCTCTCACCTGGACTTTGTCAAACAGCCCGCCGCTAATTAGTCTTGACTTTAGAAAGGATCTTTCCGCCTTCTTGGCGCCCTCCGTGAGCCAAAAGCAACTGTCCTCTTTTACCTCTTTGTTTTTCCTGATAGTCGAAAATCTTAATTATCTACTTTGAAAATGTCTCCACTTTATTAACGTGGGTGTCCAATTCTTAACAGGTCAGGATCTGTATATCGTTCCACCGGTCACTCCCCTCAACCCAAAGACACTTCTTCTCTGATTAAGATTGTTTCATTGTTCCCAAAATTTCTCTTTATCCAAATTGATAAGGTGTCTTTCCATGCAAAAGTAGGCTAGGTGCTTTGACCGATATCTGGCTTCCATCAAGCGGCCCGTTTTGATATCATGTCTTTTTTTCCCTTTCTTTCTTCTTATTATTTATAATTCTATTCTCCCAATTGTCTTTCGAAAATCGGCCAAGACGCTGACCTAAATCTCTTTCTGACTCCTATCTCCACCCTCAATTGGGTCATGCATCATACAACTCTTTTTCTCTCTTCTTCTTTCGTTTCATCTTTTTCTTTTCTTTCCTTCTTCTTCCCTTAAGATCGTCTAGTACAATCTTAGTGAATTATTTTCAACTCAGTTATTTTCCGTTTTAAAAAAAAAATCAACAACCTGTTTAGTAACCGAGTAAGAAAAAATTAAATCATATTTCTATGAATATTTCTAATAATGCAAGGTGCCACACAAGTCTTAATAATTAATCCATAGTTGGGTGAGAGGAGGCTGATTCATATGTTCCCCAAGAGTATTTGCGCGTGTGAATATAACGATCTCGGCTCTCCGATTTCTCATTCTGAGCCATTATTCATTACAACACCCACGCAGCCAGGATTACAGCACCTCGTTTCTCAAGCGACAACCCATGTAGCTAGTGACCAGGTTCGACATTGCTTAACTTCAGTGTTTCAACGGGATATGACCGTAAGCCGATATGTATGGTGAAGTCGTAGAGCAATGTAACATTTTTATCTTGTAGATTATCATTTTTTTTTCTATGGAGACATTATAATGTTGACATATCTTCCAATGTGGGCATTCCCTAACGTATCTTATTTATATATTTTATGCTGGTGTTCACCCTGTACAAAGCTCTGGGGGGGTCATTCCAGGTAGCGGGTTAAATAGGTAAAGCTTTTGAGGATATGTGCGGAAGATAATTTAGATTTAAACTGTTTAAAATTGTAGTGACCACGGAAGCAAACACTTGGGAGTAGGTATTTAAATCAATTTTGGGACAGGTTAGATTGCACAGATATGAGATGGTCAGTAGATTCTTAAGCGTACAAAATCGATATTCTGGATATACCCCATTTGTTAAACTATGTGTCTGACAGGATCTTATGAGCATATTTTGATCACGTGCCGCTCGCTTGAACAGCTCTGTTTTTGCTTTCAACCTAGAGCTCTGTAAACATTGTTGGTATCATTTTATTGATCTGGGCATTAGACATGTTAGGCTTTTCGTTCCCTTATGTTTGCAGGTTAGCTAAGGCATTATTTTATCAGTATTATTTGTTTTACTTTTTGACCTCTACGTTTACTCTTGCTCTTGCTCGTCTACTCCTTCTTCTTCTTCTTCTTCTTCTTATTATTATTATTATTAGTAGTAGTAGTAGTAGTAGAAGTAGTAGTAGTATTAGTAGTATTAGTAGTAGTAGTAGTATTTGACATCTTATCCGACTCTTGGAAGATTCCACTGGAGATCAAATTTAGTACTGCCTAGTGTACTCGCTGATTTTCGTAATTCTGTCATATATATATATATATATATATATATATATATATATATATATATATATATATATATATATATATCTTACTTATTATAAAACGCAGATTGTGTGTGTGTGTCTGTACGTTTATATATTGGATCGGATTTCCTACATTTTTCAACCGATTTCAACAAAACTTCACAAGACTACGTAGAATTGCATTGCGGTGGTTCTGACAGTGCCAAAATTGGAAAAACACAATTGTTTTTGCACGAAATCAATTTGAAAACACGATAAAAAAATTATGTTGCCAGAATGAAAGGGGGACAACTCATATCGAGTTATACTTATAAAACCCAGGTTGTTTGTGTGTTCGTTTATACATGGGATCGGATTTCCTACATTTTTCAACCGATTTCAACAAAACTTCACTTTTTTTTGGCAGGTAAGTGTTTCTTATTGTCTTGCACACTTTTTTTTCCACATTCAGAATGCTTTAAAAATTCCATTTACAAGAAAATTGTTTATAATAAAATTCTATTCAATCGATAGACTGAAAACAATGTTTTTTTGTAACTTTTTAGATTTCATTGAAAAATACATCCCTACCCATTACCAAAACGTAGCAATAACTGATGCATTAAAATATAGACATATTGAACACCCAGACACACCTAGTCTAGCAAAATGGATTTATCTGTAACCTTCGAAACATGAATTTTGTTTTAGCTGTGTCTTTAAAGTAATTTTAAAAGTTACTCCAAAATTCGCTTGAGGATGAAATGGAACTAATGTCTTTAATTTAATTACAAAATTAAATTCGGGGCTTTTAGCTTCCATTTTTGAAACATGGTTAGAACTGTGTAGCGAAAAAAACATATTTTAAATCAATTAATTTATAATATATATATATATATATATATATATATAGGTAAGAAGAAAACGAATAGTATACAATTCCAACGTTCGTAACATTTCATTTTTCTCAAAAAAGAGGAGGTATTTTGCTTTTGAAATTAATCGTTCACTCGCCAGTAATTTACAATCGCATGAGGAAACGCAGTGATATGTGTTGAAATACGATCGCAACTGTGTAACGATTTTTAACATGTTTTTGTTTTAATATCCTAAAATAATATATATATATATATATATATATATATATATATGATTATTTATTTATATCTATTTTTATATATATATATATATATATTTATATATACTATAAAGCAAATGAAAGGAGAAGATCAAAATATTAGACCTGCTGATATGACGAATGGGTCTTGCCCTCCAACATCGCCCTTTGTTAAATCAAATTTCCGAAATGTATTACACAAATATATTTATCCAGTTCCGTAAATATTTTGGAATGGATCAGAGGTGCTGAGATTCGTTAACCTTCGTTATTACAAGTTAATGCAATCCGAAATCAAGATTTATTAATGGAATCAAGTAATTAAACTTTGTAACAATGAGAATGAACCTGAAGATTATTCAGGAAATTGTATTCAATTCTACGTATAGATGTATATAATTAGTCCGTACGCTTAACATATTCCGACACAAGATCAATGGTAAAGGACACACAGTATGTGTTAAAGTCACTACAGGTCATTAATAGTCTACTTCAGCTCGCTATTCCCACAATGAAGCGTATGGATGGATTATAATTCCATTGTCATATAATCGCTTCTATTATTCAAATAATTTCATAAATTACCTATTTCCTATATAAAATACAATATGGCACTACTTAAATTAACTGGTTGATATTTTTTGAGGATTAGAATTCATTAGGCATTATTCAAGCCACGTCGCTTCAAAATCTATAAATGTTGATTTTTATTTCAGAAAGACGGTTCTTTTCATGATATAAATACATTACCAAATCACTCTAGAATTCTTAAACATTTATCTGCAATTTGTTTTCATTTATAAATCACAAATTTGAAACTATGCTTACGTCACTGATAACCCAGTGCTATTGATAAGGTCTTGTTTCCAAAGTCGAAAAAGTATTATTGCGAAGGTCTTGTGAATGTTAATCTATTAAAATTATTACCTCTAAAATTATTCTCTGTTTATTCACGAAAAAGTGTATGTAGTGCTTTGGAAAAACGCAACTATTATTTTTATTTTAATATATATATATATATATATATATATATATATATATATATATATATATATTATGAAATGGACAATGTCCGACAATTATTTTAAGACATTTTTATGTTTATACATTCTTTTTATAGATATAGGCCGGTAAATGTTGTTTAATACTGTTTATTATAAACAGAGAATTTACTTAAATATTTGTAGCTATAAAAGAATGTATAAACATAAAATGTCTTTATATATATATATATATATATATATATATATATATATATATATATATATATGAGACATTTTATATGGATTTTTTCCCACTTGGTTAAACTAATGTGCTTCGTAAAAAAAAAAGTGGGAATAATATTCCTAAATTTTACCTAAATCTGATAAATTATGAAAGAAAATGAGGGAAGGATAGGAAGATCGTGTTACGCCAATAATTCAAGTGTATTGATTATTTTTAAATCGATATTCGATAGGCTGGCTGTTTCTCCTGACTCGGATAATTTATGACACTAATTATAAACATTATCTTTTAGCTCTCGTAAAAGGTCATACTTTTTATTATTTTTAGTAATTTTAAATACAAATATTGGTCGACCCTGGATCGTCACATAACCTCTGTATATTGTTTTTCATGGCCAATGCGTGTGTGCAGGAAATTGGGGAATCCGAAAACAGTGTTGGAGTTCCCAGATGTGAATTGGGACACCACCCCCGCGAGGAGAAATTATGCATTTAGTATTAAACAGTCGAAAACAACATCTGAAAAATCGTGTGGTCGGAATTGACTAATCGGGCTGGATTATGGCTAGGGGCGGAATTTGGTAGAACACTTATTCGTTCGTCGGAACCAGAAGACAGATCCGCTCGTCAAAAGAAGTTGAGGAATGCAGGTCCTTTTTGGAAAGAAGGCTTGGAATGTTTGAGACTCACAGGATATCTTAAAGACAAGAGAGACAGAGCTTTAAATCTATCAAACGAGCTTATGTAAATGGATGACAGAAAAGGCTTTAGGAAAGATAGTAAAAAGACAAAATTTATTAAGAGCTCCAAAGGACAGGAAATTGTGATGAACCGGATTTATCAGATATACCATTACCATAAAGTGACTTCGGAAAAAACCGATAGAAGTTTGCCGATCGACTCTCATTTGGAACAAAGAAGTGATGACTCAACCACCCAGAAGTTATGAGCTGAATTGAATAAAACCCCAACGACAGTGGTTCGGAGAAGAAGCGGTATTATATATGTGCCTGAGTTTCAATAGCTTTCTAAAGTAGAAACAATTTTAATGCATTTGTATCTCTATCTATAAAAGTCAGGATGTGTGTGTGTGTGTGCGCGCGCTCGCGCGCGCGCGTGTGTATGTGACGAATGCACGGCCGCAACTTTCGACGGATTTGCACCAAAATTTACATGCACATGCTCCAAGTTAGAGGGAAGTCCAACACCGACTTTGCATTTCCCAACTCCCATCGATAGTGGAAATAATCGATTTTTTCATGCTTCTACGGCAGTTTTCATGTAGTTTGCGGCCATTTTGTACTGGTCAGAGTGAGAGCCAATAGCTGGCTGCCACGAATAGGCAGGAAGATTGTATTGGCCAGCGTGAGAGCCAACAGCTGACTGATACAAATGTTAACTAGCATGCTAGCATGCAAAAAAAAATCGATAGCTGCATTCGTCACAAGTGGGAAAAATTTAAATCTGCATAGCACTTTACTCCAATTGGCTCATTCGCTTGCTTAAAATCAACGTTGATTCTGATTCCGCAGAACTGGGTTGGGTGCGAAAAAGTAATTGTTGTTAACATTCTTTTTTTATTCGGTTTTTCCAGTTACGAGCCTTTTTTTAAAGCTGATCGTTTTGTGTTCATTTTGTTTAGTTCTTTTTTCGTAACAGATTTAATGTTTAGTATAGAGCTTAGAAAACATTTACAGTGTGAGATAGGCAAGAAGTAAGGCATGTAGCAACATCAGCACGGCAAAGGGCACTCCTTTAAAAGCAAGGAAGGGCAAAAATATTTTATGTCAAGTGATAGCGATTACTGTATGAGTCGTACAATTTTTGAATCAAGCACAGGCAACGCGGGGCCATGCTGCTAGTCATGTATATAAAACATCAGTATTTGCAACTTTTGATATTCTATCTAATAACTGACAATCTATAAGAGGTAATTGATGAAAAGGAGAAAGAAAGGAGAGTAAAGACGCGGTAAACAATAAAGAGATGTAAGGAAACGAGAGAGCGCGGGAAGAGAGCGAAAAAGAGATCGAGAAATGTTTAAAAAGAGATACAATGAAACAGAGAAAGGAAATAAAAGGATACAAGAAACAATGACGGAAGGAAAGATAAACTTGGAGAAGGAGGGAGGGAAGAAAGAAAGAAAGAAAGAAAGAAAGAAAGAAAGAAAGAAAGAAGGGGAATATACAAAGAACTGAAATGGGTACAAAAATGCGGACTTTGATGCTAATTTCTTAATTCTTCTACTACCAAAGATATTAGACATTTTTAGCGCAGAAAATTACGAAGAAAAAACGTAAAAATATTAAAGGTGAGAAAACATTGATTAAAGTGAGAAGAATATAAAAGGCCAAGGAAGCAATGATAGAAGAAGAGATAAAATTAGAGAAGAGAAAGAAAGAAAAAAAAAGAAAGAAAGAAAGAGAAAATATAAAAAAGACCTAAAACTATTTAGTGAAATGTCTTAATTATTTTTGCAGAGATTTTCATTAATATTTAGAAGGACTTTTTTCTATTTTTTTTTTCTTAACCGAAGATCAAAATGCGATATCAAAATCAGAATGCGCATTGGAATAGCCAAATATGCTTACCAAAATCTAAGCAATGGGGGAAGGGACGGCAATGGGGCAAAAGTGGAGAAGGAGGAGGAAGAGGAGAAAAGAAAAGGAGTAGGAGGAGAAAAGGAGTAGGAGGAGAAAAGGAGTAGGAGGAGAAAAGGAGTAGGAGGAGAAAAGGAGTAGGAGGAGAAAAGAAAAGGAGTAGGAGGAGAAAAGGAGTAGGAGGAGAAAAGAAGGAGGAGGAGAAAAGGAGGAGGAGAGGGAAGAGGAGAAATGAAGAAAAGAAGGAAAAAAGGAGGAAGAGGAAGAGAATGAGGAGAATAAGGATGAGAAATGAAGAGGGAGGAGGAGGAGAAAAGAAGAAGAAGAAGAAGAGAAAAAGGAGGAACAGGAAGAGGATGAGGAGAAAGAGGAGGATAATGATGAGAAATGAAGAAGGAGGAGGTGGAGAAGAGAGAGGAGGAGAAAAGAAGAAGAAAAAGGAGAAGAAAAAGGAGAAGGCGGAAGAGGATGAAGAGAAAGAGGAGGAGGATGTTGATGAGAAATAAAGAAGAACGAGGAGCAGACGGAGGAGGTGGAGAAAAGAAGAAGAAGAAGAAGAAGAAGAAGAAGAAAAAGGAGGAAGTGGAAGAGGATGAGGGGAATGAGGATGAGAAATGAAGAAGAAGAAGAAGAAGGAGGAGAAAGAGAAAGAGAAAGAAGAGTATAATAAATGAAGACGGAGGAGGAGGAGGAGGAGAAGTAGGAGAAAAGAAGAAGAATAATAAGAAGAATAGGAAGAAGAAATTATCACTGTGGCAAAGTTAAATCTTTGCGCAAAACAATGTCGAATTAAAAAACTGCTTAAGAAAACTGCCTTCGTTGTGACACCTTTAGATCTGTCTCTGACTTATAAGTAGCAGGAAAGCTACGTGATTTAAATATGAACCAATAGTTTTCGATGTTTCTCGAGCCAAGTTGCGCATTACTAAATCTTGTTCTTGCCTTTCGTTACAATAGAGTGAACCTGTTGATGAAACACTGCTCTCGTCTGCTGATTTATTTTGTCGGAATTGTTAATGGCTAGAATTGAAGAGATCAGTTATCAAATGACAAACTGCTGCCTTGTAGGAATTGACGGAGTGAGAAAGAAAAAAATAAGGAATTCTCAGTTGTGACCAAAAGTGGGGAATAAAAGCATTAATAAAATAAAAATGAAAGGAAACTGAAAAGGTTAGTAATAGGAATAAAAAATAATAAAATTTGGTAAAGAAAGACAAAATGATAAGAGAAAATATGAGAGTTGACAGGTAAAAAACATGCAGAGAAAAAAAGAATAAATTGAGAAAAGACACGACAACCAATAAAGAAAAAAAAACAGAAAAAGAGAAAGAATATTGTTTAAACTGAGAAACAATGAAGTAACAACGAATGAAAACACATGGCAAAAGAATTAATGACGGAATAAACGCAGAAGAAAGAGAGCGGGGGAAGAGAGAGAAAAAGAGATCGAGAAATGTTTAAAAAGAGATACAATGAAACAGAGAAAGGAATTAAAAGGATACAGGAAACAATGGCGGAAGGAAAGATAAACTTAGAGAAGGAGGGAGGAAAGAAAGAAAGAAAGAAAGAAAGAAAGAAAGAAAGAAAGAAAGAAAGAAAGGAAAAAGAGGTATTGGATATAAAGAAGGAAAAAGACAGAAAAGAGAAAACAGTTACCGTAGCCAATGATGAAAAGAAAGATTTGGTTAAAGAGAAAAACAATGAAACAAAGTGGAACAAAAATATCGAAAAGAAAAACAGAAAACGAAAAATAACGGAAAGAAAAGATAAACAGAGAAAACAAAAAAATGGCGGAAAAAAATTATCAAAGACAACAGTCATAAGAAACAAACAACTGGATGGCTGGAAACCAAACGAAAGGAAATTAGAAATACGAATAAAGGAAAGTTAGGCCAGAAGAAAGAAAGAAAGAAAGAAAGAAAGAAAGGAAAATGAAATAAAAATAAAGAAAGAAGGAAAAGAAAACAGATGAAAAGTTAGATAACAAAGACAGAAATGAAAATCATAGCCTGTCGGGCACAAAGCAACAGTTGTTCAACTCTGTTTGAACTCACACTACCAGTCAACTGAAGTAGTAAACGTCCTCTTTGACAATCTGAACACAGCAGGTCCAACAAGCTGATATTTAAAGCTTAACAAATCACAAGACAAAGAAAACTGTAGAAAATTAACATAGAAAAATACTGTGTTGCACAATTTATACAAATGATGAAGACGTTTTAACTTTAAAATTAGTCTTAGATACCCAAGTATTTACCCTGGTTCGAACACCTCTCGCACAGGTGGAAGTGAAGTAACTACGAGGGTCGGCGAGAATGTTTATTGGGTGACCAAATACAAATGTAAATAGACACACAATTTGATAGAATTAAAGATATACTAATATATCAGAATTCAACAGTTAAGTATCTGTTGTATTCTGGTACACTTGCATATCTTACAGTTTACTAACCGGTGTCCCTACTAACATTTATATCTTGGTCAGCTTATGACCTTTCCTGCTGATCCTAGTATGTCAACTTCAGGACTGATACTTTCTTCCTTTCTCTCTTTTCCTACTTTAAAAATCAAGGACTCATATACCGACATTTTACCATGGTTCATGCACTAACCACAAGCATTTTGGTGAAAATTGCAATAGCTTCTGGTTCATGTGAAAACTTGACAAACCGTCTTAATGATCGCGATTTATGTAGGCCAAATATTTAAAGGCGATACCCTACTGAAATATGGCCTCTTGCGTTCTCTTCATATTAGAAATTGCTTCTTTATTTTCGATTATAAAATAGTTATCATACAAAAAGATTTGTCGCCAAAAAACATAAAAAAATCGACGAAAACAACCGAAGAAAACAATGGAAGTAATGAAAACTTGGGAATCAAAAACTTCAGGACTGCCGGTTGGGATCCTGCTCGGGAAGTCTTTAATTTGCTCGGCCTGACTACAAAATGGTATCATATGTTGGGCCACTAGGAGTATAGTTGAAAACATGTACAATTTTATTTTGAAACACTGTAATTTAAGAACAGTATTTTTTTCATTTGAATATCAGCTAATGAAAGTTAGAGAGTTGTGTCCCTTTAATTGTTTTTTTTTTCAGTAGAAGCCAAGATGGCGGAATCCGAAAACAATCGTAGTAATGAAAACTTGGAAATTCAACATTTCAGAATTGCGGGTTGGGATCCTGACCGGAATGATTTTAATTTGCTCATGAAGACGGCATGATTCCAAAATGGTATGATATGTCGGGCTATGGACTCTAGGGGTAAAGTTGAAAAAGTGTGACGCAGTGGCATTTGCATTTATTATATAGATTCATCAAGATTATCATATGTTCTAATTATGATATCAGGTCTAGTAATACAAAGGGAAATAAAATATCCATTGCTTATCGCTGCCCACTGTCTTTATACGTACCTACATTTAAGTCAGTTTTTGTCTATTAACAAAGTAAATAATTCTGAAGGTTGGAAAAAATATACTTAAACACAAAATTTCACAATTTTTACCAAAAGTTTTTCTTTCAGTTTCGGAACTCGATCTAAATGCTGTATATTGAAATTCACAAAGTAATATATTTCAACAGACATGAGTGAATGCAAGCGCAACAGGGCCATTATATTATTGAATGTAAATGCATTGGTAATGATCTACTATAGAAAATCATTGGAAATAACTTTACTATAGTAATTCATTGTAAGTGGTTTTACAATAAAATGCATGGCAAATCAGAAAAAAACGACATTGTCTGTTGTCTGTTAGTAATGCAAATATTATTGACTGATAAAATAGGACTTTTATATTCATAATGTAGATATACATTGAACATAAGAAAAAGTGATTGAGAAATCAAATATGGCTGTTGTATAAGTTACATGAAAACGAAAGGCCTCGTTCATCGCAAAATGCAAACAAAATTTTAAAAAAATACAATAAAAATACCTGCTTAACACGTTGACTGCCAACACAAATCAGTATAAGGTCATGAGACGCCATAATATTTTTTATTCTATGTTATCTTTTTTTATATTTTATAAAAGAATATGTTAGATATCAATAAAAGTTATTTTTATAGTGCTAATAGATTTGTAGAAAATGGCCGGTGAAGTCTTTTTTTTTTCCTTACATGTGACCAATTAGTGGTAACGGTTATACTTTTGCATGTTTAAGGTTTCTTCATTATCCACCATTTTCAAACAATAACATGCTCTATGGAAAATAAAGTATCATTACTGCATGCTATAAAGTTGATTTGCATTTAGTTTATAATTCTGGTAAAGACTCAACCTATTAGTGGCAAAATTAATTCTTCAAATTACTAATATTGTCGTTGAATCAATAGATTTTTCCTTGAGATCTGTTTTTATACCTACTGTATATTTACAAGTGATAGTCAAGTGAAACAGAGTGCCATATGCATTTACAATCATTTCACAGGAAACCACAAACATTGTTTTATGTAAAAATATGTTATGTTGGAGACACGTCGTAAACTAAAATGACGTATCACCAATATATGGTGACATGTCACATAGAAAAGGAAAGTGTATTACAAGACCGAATTTGGCATTTTCTTTTGTTTTCTTTTCTATGTATATTTCAAACCAATGAAAATAGCAAGTAAAACTATTATTTATATATTCATTTGGGAAATCTAAGGTAATAAAGCGAGAAGAAAGAATTAACTATTAACTAGATAACAAGATATAATGCATTCTCCTTAGCAGAACAGACAAAGTGAGAAGTGAGCTAGGCATTGGGAACAAAATCAAGCAACAATCTGATACAAACCTGAAGACGCCGAGAAAGATACCTTTAAAAAACTAATCAATATAGTACGATACAGGATTTTATGTTAATCATTGAACGTCAAGCAAGGCGATAATACCACTAAGATGCAAGGGTTTAATTGGTGGGAAATTGAATAAAAATATTTTAATCATGAGAAAGGACAATAAAAGAACAGGTTTGAGTCAAGGAAGACAGAAAATTGTCTATTTGGGAAGTCTAGAAAAATGAAATCCCCTATATACCCATGAATTCTAGATAATCTCCTGAAATCTCTGAAAGAGATGTGGTTCTACTAACAAATGCAGGGAATACAATGGACTGAACATATGAGCAACGTAAACTCTTGAAGGAAGATAGGAACTACACCGAAACTAATACCTCAGTCAGTTGTGTGTCATACGCTTAGGCGATCATGTATCTTTCGATACATAACAGATGAGGCAGATTTTTTTTTCCGCAGTATGTCGCTATTTCTTTCAGTAAACCAGTCGCCATCCAAGAATATAGAGCCCTGTCTGTTCTGCTATCTACCCATAGCTGAGGAGAGAAAAAAAGG
This sequence comes from Acanthosepion pharaonis, assembly GCA_903632075.3. Lineage (NCBI taxonomy): Eukaryota > Metazoa > Mollusca > Cephalopoda > Sepiida > Sepiidae > Acanthosepion > Acanthosepion pharaonis. Next base: position 383,613 of record CAHIKZ030004545.1, read on the forward strand.
TTTCATATCTTTCCTAAGGTTATTAGCACGTAAGGAACGTAATTGATTTGACTTGAATTTGAACTCGACTCTCCGATTCCTCAATCCGAGCCGCTATCTATTACTCCACCGTGCCTACCAATGCATACGCTGTTGAATTAGCTAACTGTAACCTTACGTTCTATTTTAATTGTTTTTTGTCTCTCGCGTGTTGACTACTGAAATCTCTTTCGGTTTCTTGTTTCCCTACGTAAAATATCCAAAAATTTAAATGCTATATAAATCACAATATTCTGGCTTCTCGAAATCTTGTTCTTTTATTGTCCTTTCTCATGACTAAAATATTTTCATTCACTTTCCTACCAATTAAACCTTTGCATCTTAATGGTAAAAGTTGAAAATCTCTGGGACGCATAAAGAGGAAGTAAAGACTGTTGAATCTAATAATGGCGAGGCTTACTGAAGACAAAAGAAACAAGTACAAATAGCGAGCAATCTACTTAAGGAGATTGTGTGAATGGATAGCAGAACAGAACAAAGATCGATGGTAAAGGGTAAAAAAAAAATGGACTTAAGTCAGCAACAGATAGGAAGTTGTCGAGTGCCATGAACACCTACTCCCTGAAAGGACACGACATTTGAATTAAGAAGGACGTTCTACTTGTTTACATGTGTTGTTTGTGCAAAGCGGAAATGCATGTATTTTGTTTGATCTCTTCTTTCAGCGTGTTTTTATGTTTTCCTGCATCAGTTTCGCCGATCTAATAAGTAAATAATAGAAGAGAAGGAAAGGAGCGGATTTAAGAAAGCGATAATATTTCAAACAAATAGAATTACCGTTATATATCACTAGAAATGACCTGACATGTTGTAAAAACGATGAAAATCGATTTAATTTGAATATCAACTTCTCTTTTATGTATTTAATTCCAGAATTATCCATTCGTTTCTTTCGCTTGTTCGTTCTGTTAATCCGTTATTCTCCTCGTGCACGACTCAACCGGTTAATTTAATTGGGAGTCGGCGACATTTATGCTCACGAGATGACTGTAGATTACAATTTTATTGGTCTTGTTCTTTCGTAAATTGAAAGCTAAAGAGCAGCATGATTCAGAAGGATGTGGGATGTGACTCCGGGTGTTTAATAAGAGAGTGACAGTGAGGGAGTGTGAGAGAGAGAAGGGAGAGAGAGAGAGAAAAAGCGGAGAGAGAGAGAGAGAGAGAGAGAGAAGGCCAAAAAGAAAATAAAATCATTATGATCTTCCTTTGGATTACCAGCAAAACTTAATGGAGAAAAATGATGAGGCAGAATAATTGATAAAATAAAAAAGACAGAAATTATGAAATAGTTTAAAGTTTCTTGCCTTTGTGGCACTTTCAATCTTTTTCACTCTCCATTTTCATTTCCCCCTCCCGCCTTCTTCCTATCTTTGTCACTTCTTTCTTTCTTTCTTTCTTTCTTTCTTTCTTTCTTTCTTTCTTTCTCAATCTCTCTATCGCTTTGTCTTTTTCTTTTTCAGTCTTATTCACTATTCCGCTCTTCTCCACACTTTCACTTCTCTACTATCTCTTCCTTTCTTTTATGCCCATATATATATATATATATATATATATATATATATGTGTGTGTGTGTGTGTGTGTGTGTGTGTGTGTGTGTGTGTGATCTGACGATTGCCATTTGCATTAAACAGACTTTCACCTCTGGGTGTTGACTTCAGTGTCCACATTTATATTTACATACGCTCTGTTCCTGATATTGAGCACTTTAACCCTAAATAAATATAAAATTATATTTTAATTTTATATATATATATATATATATATATATATATATATATATATATATATATATTTGAAGAAGCTATCAAATCTCTTGTACCTGGCACAAGGCTCAAGTCTTGCACATAAATGTGGCCTTGTGCTAGACTAAGCTAATCTTAGAGACTTATTTTCATTCATGCTGAAATATAACATTGTTGTATCTACAATATAGGTATGTTGCAAATTATCAGTTATACAAGTTTATTGTAAATACTTTGCATAATTACTCATAGAATGAAAATCTTTTTTATAAAGATGTTCTAACATGAAAGGAAAGTTTATAATTAGCATTCATTCAAATTGTCTTTCAAAATTAAGTTGACTTCTTTGGATGATTATGATATGGTGACATAACAACAGAAAAATGACAGAGAGAAAATATTATCTGTGTGAAATCTGTGGAAACAGTTTCTCCATATTTTCAGAATTACCGTAGAAATGAACCTTATTCATGTGATGTGAGTGGATCGAAATTTTCAACGAATATCCTATTAAAAGTTCATATGAAAATATATAATGGACAGAAAGCATATTTTTGTCAACTATACGATTCTTCTTTTTCACACAAATCAGAATTGGTAAAGCACAATCGAATACACACAGGAAAGAAACCGTAGTGTGAATAAATGCGGGTTTTGTTTTTCACGTAAGTCAAATTTGTTTATACACACTAGAGAGACACCATATTATTTTGACGTGTATGAATCTAGGCTTTTATGAAAGGCATATCTGCAAACATACGATCGAGCACATACTGGAGAAAAACCGTATTCTTGTCATGTATGTTATCCAACTTTTTGAAAATTTACAATTTGGCACGGCATATTCGAACACACATTGGTGAAAGATCATGTCCTTGAAAATAAGTAGATTTTCTTTTTCAGAAATTGCAAACTTAAAGAGATATGTGAGATCACACACTGAAAAGAAAACAAATTCTTACGATGTGTGTGGAGATTGTTTTACACAGATTTGGTATTTCAAAGTCAGAAAAGACAGATTTGGTATTTCATATACGAACACATACTGGATAAACACCACATTCTTGTGATGTATGCAACTGCTGCTTTTCCTAAAAATCAGCACATAAGCGAAAACATAATGGGGAAAACCTTTTTCAGGTGATATTTTAACATTTCATAGCTATGTAATCAAGTTTGGTGCAACACATTCGGGCACATTGAAACGAAAACACGATTTGGGTAATTTTTGGTGGCTCTACCTTTCAAAACAGATCAAGATTGATAAAACATGCAAACAAAATGAAAAAAAAAAAACAATGACACTGTATTTTGAAGAATATTATCTCACAAAATTACCTGCCTAGACACACTGAATGAAAATTGTTTTCTTATGAAATAAGTGGATCTTTCTTGATTTTCCAAAAATCATTTGTTCTTTCTTACATCAAAGTATGTTGATATATATATATATATATATATATAGTTTATGAAAAATTAGGTAATCATTATGAGTAAACCCAAGGAGGATAAAATTCAGAGAGCTCAATGTAAATCCAGAGCAAATAATTTAAATAAAAACAGATCACTTTAAGGTTCCATGTAATAAAGTATTTCACCACAGCCCTTTTAAAGGACTGCGAATCATCAGACTTTACTTAAAAATGTTGAAACAAAAAATGAAAAGAAATTTACACATTTTTGACGGCCCGTATTAAACATATGTATATTAACGAAGTGAGGAAGTGTCACTAATAGCCATGAGAGAAGGTGTCACTAATTTTCTTTGGAAAAAGGGCCTCGAGACAGACGCTGTTATTTTGTTTTACTTTGAAAGTGTTATTTTGGGGGTTCATAAAGATTGTAATTTTTTATATAAATTTGAATGTCTAAATTGTCTACAAAGAATTTAATTTGAAGCTTGTTAGTGATTTAAATTTTTTCAAAAATTTTTGGGATTTTCTATGAAATAGTCGATTAGAAAAATATTCAGAGAAAATACATTAAAAGAATAAAATTTTTGAGATAGAGATGTCAATTTAAAAAAAACAATTAAAAAGATAAAAAAGATTACTAAAAGTAAACTTATATTTTAGAATAAAATCTTTTTTCCAAAGAAAATTAGTGACACCTTCTCTCATGACTTCCTTCTCTCTTTTTCTTATGGGTTTTTCTCCTCTACCCCTTGGATATCAATAAATAACTTCCGTTATGTTAACCGTTTGAATGTGTCAATGTCTGGACATCAAGTAATTTTAAATATAAAATAATGGAAATATTAAATTAGATCTAACTCACTTATGTCTTCTCTCTCCCCCCTCACATCGTTAATTTACATTTGTTTACATTCGTAAAAACAATATGCGAGATTTAGCTGCTTCATTTTGCTGAATGAAGACAGTTCAGCGATAGAAGCTCTGACTGACAACAAATCGTTTAGGTTTCGATACTGGCTTGAAGCATTCGGATGTCTCGTCGCACTGACGAACTGCAAAACTTTACTGTCTGCGAATGACATATATTTATATATATATATATATATATATATATATAGGTAACTACATTCGTCTCGTAAAAACTTCGGTTTCTTGATTTGCTAATGATCAAATCAATTTCGAAGGAAAAAAGGTTTTAAAATAAGAAAGAGCTAGGAACATGAACGTCAGTCGAATATAATCGTACAGCATACAGGTCCAAAGCCCAAAGAAAAAATCCCTATACGAGTAATCAACTAACTAAAAAAGTGCTCAATACAAAAGTAGAGCAGACCTAGTCAAACCTAGAGAGAGCCAGACACACCTACCAACGTTTCACATTAGCGGATCGTCAGGAAAGTTTTTCCTTGGATTCTAGGTTTGACTATATATATATATATATATATATATATATATATATATATATATATATATATATATATATATATATATATATATATATATATATATATATATATATATATATATATATATATATATATATATATATATATATATATATATATATATATATATATATATATATATATATATATATATATATATATTTATATATATGTATGTATGTGTGTGTGTGTGTGTGTGTGTGTGAGGTAACGATATATATTTTTATATATCAATAACAATATTGGAGAAAATTTATGTCTAAATGGAAATATTAACTTGTGACGTATTTCGTTCTTCAGGACTCTATCGGACTAAAGTTGTTATGCGCATGAAAGAGGTATACTGGAATTTTTGAATATATATATATATATATATATATATATATATATATATATATATACACGAATTAATTTAGAGACATTTTTCTTTTTTCTTTCCATCACTGTGATATTATAAAGGTCTGACAGAATTGATGATAAGCTGTAAGAGCAAGTGTACAAATTTACCTTAGATGACCTTGCGATTAAGGTACACTGTAGATATTTACGTCGTAGTGAATAGTTTTCTCCTTTGATAAGAGTAGCTCTTTTAATGTCAATATTGTGGCTAATCTCGATACGGTGGGCAACCAATGCATATATATATATATATGTATATATACTTTAGAAATGTTTTTTTCTCTTCCGGTGCCATGGTGATTTTTCTGCATGTTCGTCTTGACTGGATGGCCATTTCCGCTCGTCGGTGAGTTTGGTTGTTCTGTGCATAGTATGTAAGCATCAACTATTCTCATTGTAATATCTTTAACTTAACGAGTGGCTATAAAATTTCACAAATAATAGCTGCCGACTACCTGATATATATATATATATATATATATATATATATATATATATATATATATATATATATATATATATATATGTTTATGCAGTCTTTTATAGATAAAAATATTTAAGTCAATGCTCTGTTTATAATAAACAGTATTAAATAACATTTTTCACAGAAAATATTCGTCCTCCGAAAATTTCTCGGACATTCAGGCCGGTAAATGTTTTTAATACTGTATATTATAAAAGGGCATTACTTAAATATTTTCTAAAAAGAATGTATAAACATAAGAAATGTCTTAAAATAATTGTCGGACTTAGTCCATTTAATATATATATATATATATATATATATATATATATATATATATGTGTGTGTGTGTGTGTGTGTGTGACGTCGTCCCCCGGTCGCAGCGTCGAATGTGTCGTTCGATCCCGGTCGCGGCGCCAATTGTGACGTCACGTGCTCCCCAGGCTCTGATATCCTGTTCACGGACAGCACCAACTGTGACGTCTTTGCCGCGGCGTCAGCTGTTCGCTCCTCGCTGCTCCAAACGTGACGTTCTAACCCTTTGGTTAGATTGATACCAGCCTCGTCGTTCCCAACCCGCTTCCAACGCCTGGTTACCAGGGTAACTGCACTGATCTCCAGTCTGCCTACCCACGTTGTGAATTGATCTTAGACAGACGAGATCAAACAGGGGTTGGGGCCGTAATGCAAGTTGAGTCTAACGGGGGTGATAACACGCAATTATGTATAAAATAAAATAAAATAAAAACTCATAAGGTCCAACGTATCAAGAAAAAGGTAACAAACTTTTTATGTCTAATTGCTCGGTACATAGGACTATGTCTACTTCCCGACCCGTTCTGTGGATTGTGGCACGACGCTTTTACTAGGCAACTTTAAGGCTTCCAGTTGTCTGCTCTCTAAGAAATTTGTGTTTCCGTGTGTCTTTGGACGAAAGTCGAAAAAAAAACTTATTTCTGTGGTCTGATTCTAAGTCGCTCTTCAAACTACTTGTTCTTGGTTGAAAAAGAGTCCAGAAGTGTGCGTGAATCTTGGTCAGCTATCTGGACGCGGTTTCAACACTGGGCGCTCATCTCTGCTTGTCGTCCACGGCTGAACTCTTTCGCCGTCCGCGGCTCAACTCAAACTCCTTCTCTTCAGAGTCTGAATTACTGGTCACTCATCTCCGCCGTCGGTGCGCGAATTAACATCTTCTCTTCGGCTTGGGTCGGACGAACTTCTTCACTTAGACCAAACGAACTGGCCTCTCTTGCCCGCAAAGGGCCGAACGAACCTGGCCCGCCGTCCTCGGCTCAAACTCTAACTGATTTCTGTCGGTTGGGGTCCCGCTTTTATTGACGCAGTCAAAACTGGGGTGGGTCTGTCGGCGCCAGGGGTTTTTCGATAATTCTAAATACGTATCCACCCTTCTTATTTCTGGTTAGAGATTTTCCATTTTCGGTAACTCACTCTCACTCCCACTTCCTTAATGTGCCTCTGAGGGGCGTATACCCGCTTCCCCGCTTCTTCGTATAGGCTCCTTACACTTCTGACAAGGGCGTCGACCGATTCTCCTCGTGCGTCACGTGACCGCTCTCGGCCAATGAGGTCCTGGTCGGGTATCTTTCCTCCTCCTTCGTGTGTCATGTGATCTTATTTAGCCAATGACGTTTTTAGTCGGGTGTGGACAATCCCTGGCTTTGTTTTGGGGAAAGAAACACCTTGCTTAAAAAACAAAAATATTAATTTAAATCGCCCTTATCATGAGCGACTGCGATGACACCTTCAGCTTTTTAACACATGGTATTTGTCAAGCAGTTTATCGCTAATTGGATATGACCTAAGAAAGGGATTTCTCAGACCTGTTGGCGTTTTTTTGAACGAAATAAAAATATTTCATTTTCCTCCGGCCGAAGGTCCGATAATAAAAATCTTTATTATCTCAAAAAAAATTTTTCAGCGATATCATCTTGTGTGGCTTTTTCCAATTCTGGAGATTGTCTGGGTTTTCGTATTAATGGTTTGCCTTCATATCCTTAGATACACTTCCCCACCCACTTAGACTTTTACTATCATCCCAATGACACACTTTCCACTTGTTACTTATCAATATTTTTCATTGTCCCTAAACTTCGTTTCTTCAACCAATTGATAACAACTTCCATTTTCCCCAGATCTCAGTTAGATGCTTGACCTGGATATTTTCGACACCTGTTATCTGTCAGCCGAGCGTGTGTGTGCTCGCCTATGACCTGTTTTCGTATTATTTTTCTTTCTTTCTTCTTCGTTTTTTCTTTCCTTCTTCCAGATCCTTGAACGTAAAGTATGAATTATTCTTAAAACCCGAAATATTTTTCGGCCCTAAATAATTATTAAATGGCTGATAAACCGTAAAAAAAACAAATCATATATCTATGAATATTTCTTTCAGCTCGTCAGGTATGCATTGTGCCATATATATATATATATATATATATATATATATATATATATATATATATATATATATATAATTGAATACGATAAACAATTTATACAATTTATATATAAAACTATACATTAAGCCATTGTCAAGGATGAACTATTTTAACTGTTAAATAAGAAATAGATTGTTGCATTTATGTATTCATATTTATTTTCATTTTTCATAACATGGTCAGGATGTTGTGTCATTATAAATACCCATTAAGGAATGGTGTTCTTGATCAATCAAAATTCGTAAAAAATGATATAGGCAACACTCCAACATGTTTGACACGAAGATTCACACTACATCTTTCTGATCATAACTCAATTAGATATCATTTAAATACTCATGGAGGCCTACTGGACCTTATTCGTAACATACTTGTTGACAACACAAATATAATAGCATCATCTACATGAAAAAAGGCTAAAAATAATAGAAGCCTTATTAATAAAAACAAACAAAAAAAAACAACACTCAGTAATATTAACTGTGAACATGGACACAATATCTCGACCGTGCTTTGAAAACTGAAGACATTATATCAATACATACATGCAAAAAACTATTTCTTATTTAACAGTTAAAATTGAGAAATTGTATAAAAAAAAGAAATCAAAGCACCTTGTCTGACGTATTCAATGAAATGTTCATTTAAGAAGGACTGCTGCTTAAATACACACACTACGCACACACACACACACACACACACACACACATATATATATATATATATATATATATATATATATATATATATAACAAGTTTTAAGTCAGTGTTCATAATTTAATATCTAATTACGGTAATTTTTTTAAATTATTGTAGGAAACTTATCGTAGTTCTCTATATTACATCTAATAAATCCCCAAGCTATGGGTTAAAAACTGCGTCGATTAACCTGTTGATTCTCAACAGATATTTTCCAGACCCCTAGTGTTTCGCAAGAGGTCGCTAGGTATTCCGTGAGAAGCAATGTTAAATTGACTAATTCATTTTTTCAGTAATTTTTGTTTAACTTTATATTCGTAATGCTACTATAAATTTGCAACATATTATTTGTAAATCTTTGATTATTATTATACAAGAAGGATTAGCCGGAATGTATTTAGCGATGTTTATATGGCATCAGTATGAAACCGCTTTCACTGATTAGTGGGCAGATCCTCTACCTAGTTGAAGTGAAAAATGGATGAAGTGGTTGCTTTATTTCGTTTTTTTTTATACTGTCTTATACAACGCCATCTAACGGGCGTTAAAAGAGGTCCTCTAAAGGAAAAGTATTTGTTTTACCTAAAAAAAATTGACCAGACTTTTTTGTCAGTGCAAAAATAGATCGAAAAACGGCGCTAATGACAGAATCACGATAATTCTTCCCAGGTGCCGATATATGTTTAAATGTTAAGTGATTAGAAGGACGAATAGTGGAAATTACTCAAATTTATCAGAACTCTTAAACTTGAGCCTCAGTCAGAGAATAAAAAACAGAAGTTGGCACGTCAAAGTTAGGAGCCGCTCTCACCTTAGTCCCTGGCTTTTCGACAATCATAACCCTTGCTACTCAAATTCTATCGGAACGCTGACCGCTAAACAGGCATATAGATGTGCCATTTTACTGACTCCTTCTTCTGTTATACATGTATTCATATTCTCTCTATACCAATGTATTTAATTATTAGAATTCCAGCTCATAGAAAGAATTTTATTTATTTTTAAGACTTTCTTCACTTTTACGAACTTGTCTACTCTTGTACCCTTTCTACGTTTTATTTTGTATTTCAGTTGTTTAAATAATAACATATTTTTGCCATTCCACTTCATATCTTGTGCAGGTGTGTAAATTGTTTAATCTCACTACCAAACCAATATCCTCTATTCTATCCCCAGGAACCTCTTTTCTTTTGACAGCAGCCAATCTAGAAGGAGAATAATCTTTGATTCAAAATCATGGAGAAGGCTGTTGGAAACCATTCTAGTCATCGCAATATAAAAATTTAAGGAAGATATTAAACTGTGATCATTACTGTCTTCCATGAAATAAGAGCATAATCCATGTATTCCTGGCAAGGTCCATCGTTACCTTCGTGACTTGGAATTTTGCATAAATTATACGATACATATAACTGTACCTACTCTAAGAAAAATAAAAAAAAATTGAACGACTGCGTCTGGATTGCCATTTATATGTCGGGTCTCTTTAGGACGTTGACGATCATGGCTCTCCACAATTTCCTATTTTTTGTAGCTCATATTAAGTTTTCTCTTTTTGCTATACCTCCCAATCACTGTTCTGCCAACCATTTACAGATGCTCGTTAGATAGGTTATTCGATCATGGCTCTCCACAATTTCCTATTTTTTGTAGCTCTTATTAAGTTTTCTCTTTTTCTATATCTCCTAATCCTTGTTGTGCCAACCATTTAAAGATGCTCATTAGGAAGGTTATTCGCTACTCTCCTCTGTCGCGCTTCGCTTTAGTATGCCCTGTGAGTGTCAAATTCTCTAAGTACGCTTTCTTCATTATATGCCCTAGGGATATAAACTGCCTCTTTCTTATTCGAACTGTAAGTGTTTTTTTTTTTGTGTTCCCTTTTCTTCTGCAACTTCGTCACTACATTTGACATTAATTTTCAATGTTTTCACTAACTTAAGCTATACCTTGAAATAATTGGAAATCTGTGAAAAAATCGAAAGTCTCCAGGCGATAACTTTACTGAAAACAACCAGCCTAATGATGAAGGTGCTAGATAATCGAGTAGGTTGTCTGTCCAGATATATCCAAGTTATTAATGGCGCGAAAACTCAATAAGAAGGAAAGAGAAAAGAAAGCATTAGAGAAATAAAAAAAAAAATAAATAAATTGCACTAATTATAACAAAGACTTAAAAGTACCATATTGGATTTGTGATTTACATTTTCGCTGGCAAATATTAATTATCTAAAGTATTGGGGATCAAAAAAACTAATTACTGCTTAAAGAAAGTTGCCAAATTGTATACAATATTGACCCCCACAATAAGTTGCTTCATACGCTGCTCTAGTTTTCTCTGAAGTGTGGGCTTTTTCATACTTTGTATTGGCATTAAACTACAGAGAATATATCGAACACTCCCTGCACTTTTGGATGAGGAAACACACGCGGACACTGACATTCTCATCATATTGAACAAGTTCAATAATCAGCTAATATATTCAAAGCCTCTGAAAATGCATTCATTAAGAAGACAATAATCGAATGAAATTCTCTATCGGCGCCGACGACTAATTTCTTACCAAATATATTTGCAATTCGTTTCCGTCACCCAAAACAGTCACGTTGATCTAAAGTTAATGAGAGGTGACCCACATTTTGCCAATAGCCGATGAGGCTAGAAAACATTGTTTGTCGCATAGATCTGTTGTTTTGGAAATGTTTCTCTAAACTCGAAAAGATCTAAGCGAATAAGAGCTTCTTCCCGAGAAACGCTACCGAGATTATGTTTTCTTGATCACTATAATCTTATGTTCTTCAAGTCCTTATTCAGTTACCCTCTACCTTGAGTGTCTCTTGGGCTCTTATATTCGGTGGACATTTAGTAAAAAAAAAATGCTAAAATATAAATACTTCAAATTTTTGTATTACAATTAGGAAAAGTCGGTGCTAAATAACATTCAATTTTTTTTATTATTTCCTATCCCAAAGGCACCTGTCAGAGGAGCCGAGAATAGGCTGACTCTGTCTCCTGTAAAGTGGGTAAGATCCCGCTAAAGAATATATGTCCCGGGTGGATGCATGACTCCTGTATACACCCGGACGATTTTTTATCTATAAATTCAATTATAAACCTGATTAACGTTTAGTTATAAACCGAAGTAAGAACCTGCCAAATATTTACCTATAGACCAGAGTATTTACCTGATCAATATTTACATATAGACTCAAGTATAACCTTCAACAATGTTTACCTATATGCTAGAGTATTTACCTGATCAATGTTTCAGTCATAAATCCGACCAACGTTTACTTATAGACCCAAGTATAAACTTTTCAAATGTTTATCTATAGATCAGAGTATTTACTCTTACATATAGACTCAAGTATTAACCCGAATAATCCTTACCCAATGACCGAAGTATAAACTTGACCAATGTTGACATACAGAATCAAATATCATAAAAATAAAGCTATTTCAATATTAAATAATACACTAACGGTTGATATATTGACCGTCTGCTGTTATGTACATCTGTGGATCTCTCCTCTTTGGACAACAGAAAGACAGTTGCATTTTGAACATTGATTGGAAATCGTGTAGCCAACTCGAGGTCGGATGGAACCTGACCACTCTTTTTTTTTTTACACAGATAATGCCGTTGTCCTTTGTCCTCGGCGTATCACGTGTCTCATAATACATCACAGCTTGCAAACGACTGATGCGTGTAATTCAAAAAAAAAAAAAAACGCGCGCTTAAGAAAAAATGTTTCACGAAAACTTCGCAGCTTACCCTATACGAGTAATTAAAAAAAAAACACAAGAAGTCATTCTTCAATTCAAGTATCACAAAATCTTCACTAGAATGTACGAATGAGATATTTATATACACACAAAAAATTTCCTATTTTTATCTCCTTCCTAAATAGTTTTGATAAGACAATAAAACGCAATTGTCATATATAAATATTGTTTGTAATTTACTATCGAAATGTATTGTCTCTTGACTTGTCTGTCATAAACTACACCCGATAGCATGGCCTCTCATCGGAAGATTGAAGTTTTTGAGGAGCGTGGAACTAACTCTTAAATAATGTTGTTCCCAGGTCTACCCTGATGCGAGGTGGTAGCACCTGTTAGGTCCCATATATAGGAAAATAGTGACCCCCCCCCAGCAAAACACTATAAAAGTAAAAAATATTTTAATAATAAAAATACCAGCAATACATTTTTATATAAAGGATCGACAATACATGCCCAGAAATACATTTTATCTGTAGTTGAAGGCATACAATTGCATTCAAAATATGCTTAGTCCAATCCAAAAAAATGTGTTCAAATTATTTAGAATTTGACATTAAATAACCCATAAGCAGAAAAGCTGAGTATTATCTACCATGTATTCAATTGTGAAAGAAGAATAAAATACTATATTTTGTTACTTCAAATCTCCCCACAAAATTAAATTTCACCTATAAATCACTAATAAAGAGTTGATATGCCGTTAAACAAATTTCTAAACCTCCACGAAATATCTAAAAAGAATAATAATAAACTGGCGATCCCAAAAATCAAAAAAGACCCCCCACGAAAAAATGAAAGATTAAAAAAAACGAAGCAAAAATTTCGATATACGGCTACCTTACATACTTTATCTAGTGTCGTACATAGCTTAGGTTCGTTAATATCTCTAATACAATGTATATCTGATTAAGATTAATCTACATAAACCTGTTTCTAATAGCCGCAAACTTTTGCTCAGTTCATAAACAACATTTTCACTTGAACATATTCTGGATTTGTCTACAAAGAAAAAAATAGATCCAGTAGAAATTTGTTCCATTCTTAATTAAGCTTCCTAAAATTCACTACAGATGTTACTGATTCGTAAATGAGCCACACGCTAAGCACATCATTAGAGAAATTATTCTAAATATCCCAGCCCTAGATTCTGCTTTGAACATTTGCAATTTGACTAATCAGCAGAAAATTTCAAATTGACCACAAGAGCAAGCACCATATCTTCTACAACTGTGTATACACATGTAAAAACCGGGTTTATGTTCCAAGCTTTTCCGGTAGCAAAATTAAGGATTGAACGTATACATTGGTATAGGTTCAATCCTTATGCAAACAACGCTAGTAATGGCTGCCCGCGACGTGAATGAATCCGAATTTTCACTGTCGATAACTCCAAAACGGTAGATTTTATCAAATGTATCAAGTCAGATTCGAATGGAGCATGTACAATTACACATAAATGCAAGTATTCTGGATATTTTTTTGTTCTTCGTCAGGTAGAACTTCGTCATGGTGGGTAGAATTTGAAAAAAAATGTTTCACAGTATACACTTTCCTAAATGAGGAAACGAACTATTTGAATGAGAAAAGAGAACTTTTTTCCTGAAATTTTCCATAATTCAATATAAAGCGTCGTAATAATATTAGGTTGATGCAAAAATAATGTCGTTTTTTGACGTTAAGTTGAACGTCAAAAAACGATATTATTTTTGCACCAACCTAATAAATGATAAAGATTTGGTTTTGTGTATTTAGTACTTAAGGCGGACTTATTATAATTACAGACAAGGTACACGTATTTTAGTAATTTAATGCAATATATGTTATGTAGTTATTTATTAAGTGAATTACTAAACGTAGCTTAGATTTGGAATTAGGCCGCAAGTATCGGGGTTCAGTTTTGGATTGAAGTCACGACTTCATCGGATATAGCGAGATAAACTTGGCCTACGTTGAAATGTTGATATTCATTAAGGCAAGCCTAACGTATCGGAACAACTATATATAGGGAAAACGGTGCAGGAAAATTGAGTTTTACCAATCTTTCAGACAGGAAGATCTGCCTGGCTACCTGACATCAAGACCTACAGTTGAAATCCTATTTTGTTTACCTGATCTTGGAGGTGATCTTGACCACTGGCACCAGTGGAAATAGGTAGCGCTCCAAGTCGCAGATATCTTCTTCTTCTTCTTCTTCTTCTTCTTCTTCTTCTTCTTCTGTCGTAGTAGTATTAATAATAATAATAATAATAATAATAATAATAATAATAATAATTAAAAAGAGCGCGATTTAAGAAAAGAAAAAAAAACAATGTGTGACAATGTTAAAGAATATTTCAACAAAATGTTTGTCATCTTCCATTTATTTTTTTAGATTTGAAGCATACAAATATAAAAAATCTACAAAAAATAATTTTTCATCGTTACAAACGTTGCTTCTCTTGTAATGAAAAAAAAAATGGCTGTGCTGGTAAGCAACGCGTCAAAACGAATGAGACGCCACCAGCGTGAAGGCATGAAACTGAAATCTGCTTAATATGATGATAATCTCGTTCATCTCTGAGTTTTCTCTTAGTTGATTAGTTACTAAAAGGAAACAATCAAACGGATTAGTATAAATTTTATGGAACATTTCTATCATTCTGTTCATTTTCCCAGGGCGGGAAGTTAGTAGTTTGCATACGTACTTATCCGCATGCGTTTTAATGGTCGCAAGTTCGGTAGACTATGAATATTTTTTTCAGAATGTGCACTTTGAGATGCTTGTCGAAATTAAACTCTTCTGTAATAGAGTGTTCTATATGATCCTTTGATGCCACATTGTTGTGCCTGACATCATATCTTCTGTATCCGTTGAATCTTTTATTTAATATTTCCGTTGTGCAACCCCAATCAATCAAGTCACATTGGCCGGCGTATATTAAATGTGAGTCAGTACAATTGCCAACTTCTGTAGAAATCGTGATGTTTTTCTTTGAATTTGCGATAGAATTAACTTGACTCATTTTTTTTTTTTTTTTTGACAACGAACAAGGTTTTCCTCTTCTATGAGTGTTTTTTTTGGAGCACAACGATCCAAAAATCTAATGTTATTATCAATGTGGACGCTTACATTTGTTAAAATTTGTTTGATGTTTTTATTTCTTTTAAAAGAAACTATAGGCGGGTTGGGAAAATATCCTGGTTAAAACGCGGATATTTTGGTGCGAGTGTTCATGGCTGTCAGATTATTATTATTATTATTATTATTAATGGTAATAATAATGATTATTATTTTTATAATCATTACTTTTACTGCTACTACTACCGCTAATATCATATATAATGTTGATTTTGTTACCATTCAAAATGGCAACGATTTTATCTTCTGCTTCTATCTGCTTGTCCATTAAAGGCGAGGACGATCATGGCTTTCGCCGACATACTGTCCTTTATAGCTCTTTTAAATTTTTGTCTTTTTGCTATCCCTCCTAATCCTTGTTCTGCTAATCATTTACACAAGCTCGTTAAGTAGGTTATTCATTGCTGTCCTCTGTCTCACTTGCCTTCAGTATATCCCGTGAGGGTCAAATTCTCTAAGCCCTCTTTACTCATTTCTATAGAAATTTCAGTTATCTCTTTCTAAGTATAAGTGTCTCTTTTTCCATTTTCCTTAAAGAACCCAGGTTGCTCAGGTGTTCAATCCATGGTATTTTTAGCATGCCTCAGTTTTCTTCTTCATCTGTGAGGAGAATTTCCAGCATTCACTGCCATATAGCAGGACCGATATTACAGCATTCTTGTTTTGTTTTTTTCTAACGAAAAATTCCCGCTTTTTGCTTAGCTTTACGAAGGCGTCTTTCGCTTTCCCGATGCGTCTTCGGATTTAGGTGTTGCTTTTTCCATCTTCTCTTGAAACAATTCCTAGATATTGAATTTTTTGTACTTGATTCATTTTGTTATCTCCAATTTGTAGCTCTTATCTTCGGCTTTTCCTTTCGCTGACAATAAAACATTCTGTCTTCTTACAACTGACGGATAATCTTTTCTTCTCGCTTCCATTTACTACCTTCTCTAGGAATGCCTGTAGTCCACTTTCTGTGTCAGCTGTCAACACGGTATCATCTTCATATCTCAGATTGTTCAGATTGTTGTCGCTAGTAATGAATCTTGATAGGTCTTCTTATTCTCTTGGGATCGCCTCGCTATAAAGGTTGAATACATTCGGTGACAAGACGTACCTTTACCTTACAAGCCTTTCTATTTTTGTGTCGTGATATAAACTAGTCATAGGATTATTAAATGATTTCTTGCCAATAAAGTTTCAGAATTTGCTAAAATTTAGAACTACCGTTATGTTATAAAATTCCATTATGAGGGAGCCTTCCCTGAACACAAAAACAAAAAAAAATAAATATAACAAAATAAAAAACACAATGTAATTCAGAACCAGGTCTTTTGTGTGGCTTATAAAAATCGACTTCCGGCCTCGTTATGAAATACCTGAACCCATAACGGAAGAGATATCTAAGCTGGAGCTCCCCTGAAAAAAGGATTCAAGATGTGGACATCTTGAATCCAGACGTAAACAATTATCTCTCCTCATCTTCCATATAACCTCTTTTATTGATACCACACACCACAATCAGTAACACTGTGTCTTTAGTGGCTCTCGAGCCGTGTATTGGGGGAATTCGAGCATTAAAGTGAAGTTGCAAATTTTTAATTCTCAGCGTTCCAAATATTAATTTAATGTTCTAACACTGAAATATTCATACCAGTTAATGTTATACTTTTTTTTCTCTTTCTTGAAATTAAAAACAGATAATATTTTTCATTTTCTGTCAATGCGGAAAGATAAAACCAAGTCTTTTTTTTTTTTTTTTTTTTTTTTTGATAAAATGAAGCTTCTGTTAATAACCTAAGAAGCTATTACAACGAACACGACATAATTCTTAGATGAGGCTTTTCTTTGTTAGGATTTTAACAAGGTTTTCTTTTAGCTAATTGCTGCTGTTATCAAAACGCACTCGCTCGATACATTCTACGACAGTTAATGCAAGCAGCTCTAATTGCTAATAAAAAAAAAGAAATAGTTCCAGCGAGTCTTCTATATTCTTAAACTAGGATGTGATGTCCATGTCGCAAAGAAGAGTTAAAGGCATGACAAACAGCTTTTAATTTCGATTTATTCACACCATTTTATTTCTTTAAAATCTACTGCTACTAGTAGATATTAAAGAAAGAATAGTAATAATGGTTGTAGTAGTAGTCATCTTAGGGACACTGTGGAATAATGGATAGCGGCTCGGATTAAGGAATCGGGAGAGCAGAGTTCGAATTCCAGTCGTGTTCATTCCATTCTCTTACGTGCTAATCCCCTTGATATATCCATCAGTCCTCCTCCCACAAATCACAGCTATCGACAAATAGAATGACAGGCGGGGTTCTATAGCTTTGGTTGGCGAGTAGTCTAGAAGAGGAACTTTGAATTCAAACCAACCTGGAGTGAGTTGAGGAGCTCTGTCAGACTCTCTTTCCCAGGAACTACCACTAATGCAGCGGAAGCATGTCATGTGATGCCGCTTCGATCCTAATGGTTTACGGGACTCGCGTTCGTCAGTAGTAGTCTAACAATATGTGAATTCTCAAAGAAAAAGTTTCTTCTTTTTTTATATACTAAAGCTCACCAAATGTAAGGCTCGAGAGCTGCTCAAGGAAGAGAGTTACTGAATATGTAAGAATGTAAATAAGTAAGAGGAGTTATTAGGAAGTGAATATTATGAGTGTAAACTGGTTAGATAACGATTGACCCTTGACTTGAGCACACATGGCCAAGTGGATACAGACGTTGGTAAGATCCAGTGACTAGACCCAAAGAGTTGTGAGTTCAATACCAGGCCACAGCAGTGGTGAACAAAAAGTTGGAGACTTGAGTTAAAGGGAAATAACAGAGACACCCGGAAGAGGCATGACACGTGGAACTAGAACAATCTACCCGGGTTGACTAAATAAAGGGTTCGAAACATTGTGAATATGACAATGATGATGACAACAGTCCGAATAATGTACATAATACAGGTAATCCTAATAGCTCATATTAGAGACATAGACAGATATTGACTTGAAGAGTTTAAGATTGTCATATTCACAGAACTGCCGGCATGTACGTGAGCAATTCTTGGGGAAAATTCTGTTTGAGTGGAACTTTCTTCTCTGTTCTTAACTTTGAAACACGAAGCAAATGTGATTGATTCGACACATAGCTATTTATAACTGAGGAATAAAACTCCTCTGAACATTTGTCATGGAAATAAAGATTGATAAGTGATGGGCTGGTAACATTGAGCCTGAGGAAATGATGTTGTAGAGTGGAAAATAAGACATTTCTCACAAGACTACGTAATCAATTTTGATGGTTGAAATGTTGAGATTGAGCATATATATCTTTGGTCTAAGCAGACTCATAATTATTTTTTTATTAGTTTTGCTTAGACACGTTGGCATGAGTTAATGGTTAAGCAAGTTTAGTCTTGTTGAATATTACTAGTGTTTTTTAGCCTTACTTCATGCGCCATGGAAAAAGATTCAGCAGTAAATAAGTAAACAGAAAATCGATACGTCGTAAAATCAACCTAACATTTTATTAATATTGTTTTGTTTTTGTTTTTAAAACAGTAAACATGAGATAAGAACATAATCGAAATTCATAACAAATTCATAATTTCTCCATGGTTTACCGGCCCTTGCGTATTTACTAACCGAACTAGCGGTCGGTGTTCGAGCACTGGACAAAAAACACTATTTTATATATTTTCTTTTTGATGCAATACTATTGCGATTCATATTCTCTGCCATTTGTTTTTGTACTGTAGTACGCTAAAGCATAACCGATATTAAAGATTTATCACTCTTCTCCAGCGCTGATATATTAGATTATTCTTTCATTCATGAGAGAGATAGGTAAAAACAAAGCAAAAACATTAATTTGAATACTGAATTAAAAAAAAAAAATCAGACACATTCTAGGCTCGAAAGATTGATTCAATACAACCTTCTTTCTTCCTATATACCGTGTCCTTTCAGTACGAAGACGATCATGGCTCTCCACCTCCCTTTATCCCTTGCAGCTCTCAACAAGTTTCTTCCCTCTGCCACCTCCTCTAGACCACGTTGTCATCCACTTCCTTAAGGCCGTTGTTTTCCCTTGTCTCTCTTTCCCTCTATTCAACCCCTGAGTATCAGATTTCCCAGGCCCTCCATCCTCATTATATGTCCCAGAAACTTCAGCTGCCTCTTCCTGATGTTAAGTATAAGCCTCCTCCTTGTTTTCAACCTCCCTAAGACCTCATCGTTGCTCACACGCTCGGTCCATGATATCCTTAGCATCATTCTGTAGAACCACATCTCAGTCGCCTCGAGTCTCTTCTTCATCTTTGAGGAAATTGTCCAACATATGCTGCTGTAAAGAATGACAGATGTCACGTAACAGTTCAGTATTCTTTTCTTCGTTACCAAATACTCTGCTCAGCTTTTAGAATGAGTCCTTGGCCATCTCGATACGTCTGCGGATCTCAGTGTCGCATTTACCGTCCTCTGTCAAAACGCTTCTTAGATATTTAAACTTCCGCGTCCGCTTGATTCTAATGTTCCCGACCTGCAAATTGCATTTCGGGCTCATCTTTTTATTGATGACCATGCATTCTGTCTTCTTGTAGTTTATGCTTAGTCTCTTCTTACATTCCGTCGCTACCTTCTGTAGGAGTTTTTTTTCTTTTTTTTTCCGTGTCTGCTATTAGTACTGTGTCATCTGCGTATCTTATGTTAAGATTGTGGCCGCCAATGCTAAGTCCCGGTAGGGTTTACAGTTTTCTCAGAATTGCCTCGTCGTATAGCTTGCACAGGTCAGGTGAGAAGATGCAGCCTTGCCTGACGCCCCTTTCTATTTTTGTATATTCTCTGGGTTCATTCCCTATCGACATGCATGCTATTTGATGCCAGTATAAGTTCTTCATTATTCTGATATCTTTCCCGAATATATTAAGGTTGCTGAGCAGTTCCATCAGATCCTTGTAGCGTACTTTGTCTAAGACCTTTGCGTAGTCTATGAAAGATAGGGATACGTCCTTCTGCATTTCTATCGCTCTTTCTGATAGCATTCTGAGCATGACTTTTTAATGTAAGCTTCTCGGACTTTGGGCCGGGATCAAAGTGTAGTATCTGCCTTCTGACGGACTATATTTTATTTCTCAACTCTGTTTCTGTTTCCGGACAGAACAAAAAATAAATGAGGGTTTTCAACCCTGCTGCAGCGCCTTTCTCATTGCACCAAAGATAGAAAATCTGTGGAATATCGATGTCAACCTTTGGTTGCAGGGATTGGAGAGTTTCTGAACTTGGCTCATATTCACGCGCTTGGTCTCACTACTTTAAACCTACCTTTTGCCTTAAACCGTCACCATGAATGAAGACGAGTAAATATTAAGCATAGTATATGTTCGTTCCTCATTTGAGATGGGAGAAGGCCCTTGGTACTGAAGATTCCGACATTGCAGCTGCACCTCCCACATTGCACTAAAGGGTTGGTGTAATATCGACGCCAGTCTAACACTGGTCAAAGTGACTGGGCAATTTTTGTCTTTGACCCGTATGCCTATGAGCACCCCACATAAAAAAAAATCGTGTTACATCCTGCCTTAATGGCGATGTGAGGTAAATAAATGTAAACCTATAACTGACTAAGGTAAGCATAATAAATACCACGAACCACTAGTTTACCGTTTGGCCGGATCTCAAAAGATGTAATTCCTCAAATTCGTTAGGCGGCGTTACTAATGGACTTAGAAACGAGTTACTGTTAATTACTCTTCTTTTAGCTACTTTAAAAGGCGAGATGTAATTGTCACGCGAGAACTGCACTCGAAAGATCAAAATTGTAGGCATAAATTTAATGAAATTGTGCCTTCTCTTTAGTGAAATAGAATTTACAACTTTTCCGTTGTAATTAACACTCATAATTTAATTGATTCCTAATTACATCGACTTTCGTTAAGCATTTTCCAATTTGTCTTTGTGATGTGATTAGCAAACATCTTTAGGCAAAAAAGAAAAACATTACCTTTGAATATACATCATCCCGTCAAATTCTAACTACAGTATTATTTGTTAAAAATATAAAGTAAATACCGGTCCCGAATCAGAATCAAAAACAGAAAATTAACATTTGCTTCTGATCGAATCTTCAGGCGAAGAACGAAGCCCTTAATCATCAAGAAGCTGTAAAACGTTTATCCGTTATTTTCAAATCGACTATATTGCCTCGAAGTAAGAAAAGATCCAAACAATAGGATCCCCTAAAAATTAAAGAATTCCAACGTAGAGCATTTGTATCATTTTTAAAAATACGTACGTCTTCAGACATGTCAAACGTTAATGCTTTTAACCTACTATAAAAGACGTGTAGAAAAACGTTTTTAATCGATGGTACACGAATTTTTCATAAGCAACTCCTTTAGAAGCAATTGTGATCAAATTTGCCTAAATCTTAAGTGAAAAAGAATAGAAAAAATAAAACTTTTAGAATCTTTACTTGACTAATTCAGTTTTAACAATGAGAACGTTTTATTAATGGATGGTTATAAGCGAGAGGGGGTTACAATGTGCTTATTGTATTAACACTAAATACTAAATACGTTATTTTATGCAGTATACCTGATTTCTACTAGTTTAATTTCATTAAATACTCAAGCATTACACATTTAAGCGTTGAGGTCAGGAGTAAATTGAACTCACGATAGACATCCCAAGCATGAAGATACGTTGAGTGCTCAACCATTCACCGTGGCTTGAGAAAACGCAGGCGCTGAGAGGTGATTGTGAAACAAATTTTACTTATTTTTTAGGCATTGAAAGTAATATTTATTCTGTACAATACAGAAATGTGGCACAAAGCCGAAAAGGGGATTGGGGAAAACACGGTCTTTTTCTGTCTTAACTATAACTTAGCTAGCCGCAAACACTGACTCAATCGTACAAAACAATATTCCTTACACCAAAACAACACATTCATACGTACCTTTCTTGCTACAACCACCATAATACCTCTTTGTCTCTATGAAAATACTAACTAGTCCCAATATTTAAAATTTGTTTCTGGGGGGGGGGGATAAACTTAGGCATTGAAAGTTACATTTCAGTTATTTCTACATTGACCTAATACAGCTAATTAGAAATTATTAATGCTGGTTTTATTCACTTGAATTATAGTTCAATTTTAATATCCAAATTATCTGTCACACTTTATTTTTTATTCTTGTGTTTGACGACGGACTCGATTCCGAGCGTTAAACAAAATAAACGCGCAGCTTGAGTGTCATGGGGAACCAAAACCTAATTTTCGTGACATTAAACCAAGGAAATTTACCACATTAAAAGTAATATTTTTAATTAAATGTTTGTTAATCTACTAATTACACAACGAAGACACTTATTTACGAAAAGCTAAAAAGGTATAATTATGAGAAAATTCAACGGCTATTAAAGAATTAACACATTTGATCATGTATTGTGAAACGAATTCTTTTGATAAACATCAAATCTGTTTGTTTTTTTTTATTTCGTTAGTCTTATTATGGTCAGAGATTGCTTCACTATGACACTGTTTCTATTTCTTTTACCCGCCCTTTTTTCCCGCCTTTATTTCAATGCGCCGATATCCTAATGACTTTAACTTGACCTTCATTAGATTTAAACATCTAAAAAGAGAAGGCGTCTTTGACTAATTCTGGTGTATAATTTTAATTAAGTCCAAATTATACAATGACTAACGAGGTGTGTAAATGATCGCTGACGCCTTCAGCCATTTGCAGAGCATTTTGATTTGAGATGTTGATATGAGCAACACTTCAAACACACACACTGCGGCACATATTCTTATAGCAACACTCAAACATCTTCAAAGACTTCACAATCTTTACACACAACACCAAGCACTCTCTGGCCTGAGCATGCAAAGTTCATTTCTATTCACCCGCAAGTAAAATAATGTAAATAGATTGTCATATGAAATAAATTTGCATACAAAAGAATGTACGAAAATATAATGTAAAATAAAAAAAAAACTGCAAGAAATATTTCAATACTTGACTAAATGTAAAAATAGTAATGACAAGGAACATAGTAGATCTCTCAAGGGTATATAATATTTTACAAAGTTCAACCAGATATCTCTATTCACGTTGATCATATGTTTATTAAAATTAAAGATACTCTTATTAAAAAGGAAGAGATCGTTATTCCAAATAAAAACGACGTTTATTCATTTTATTTTTTATTTGGTCGAACTATCTCGGACATCCACCAGTCTCTTATGCCATTTATCATTGATTTGCATCAAGCTCTGTAAGTCATTATGATGGCATTTTTGTCATAACATAGTTGGTCAATAAAAGTTGTTGCTGGCCAAATAACCCAACTTGTGCCATGGCTAGTTTTCCCAAACATTAGATCACGCAAAAGATATTGTTTTACTCGCCATCAGTATACTGCAAAGTGCATTCTGTCTTCACGTAAGCTTGTAGAAATATTAGGGATGGAACCATAGTGCTGTGATTTATTTGGATGTTGTCTCCAAGAGATGTTAAGTACAGCTCTCGAAATCTGAGTGTAGGTTCCATCAAGCTAAGGATCGAGTGTTTTAGTTAATGTCAAGCATTGGCAACATATATTAAAACCAATTAATTCCATATAATATATATATATATATATATATATATATATATATATATATATATATATATATATATATATATATATATATATATTTCCACCTATTCTTATTGTACATTTCTCTGTTTTAATATTGAATCTCCCGTTGAAGCCTGACGAGCGGGAGCGAAACCGGTTGCTTCCCCCGCCCTTGTTGTTGAGTTTTTTTTGTTTTTTTGTTTTTTATTATTTAATATTGTTTTAATATGTCTTGTAATATTAAATTTTATACTTTTATTTCGATCATTAAATTTTGTACCTACAAAAAATATCTTTAAAATATATATATATATATATATATATATATATATACAGACAGATAGATATAGATAGAATGAAAATTCTCTCAGAGTTAACTTGTTGAAGAAGACAATATGTATAAAGTTAAAAGACAATAAGAAAACTATTATTAGACCACGCGTTTCGTCCAATGTGGGCTTTTTCAAGGCAAAAACGAAATTAATTTATTGAAAACAAAGTAACTATTAACAATAAACAAAATGTCCTTAGCAACTAGAAGAATTTAGAAAATGCTATGTATTTCAACTGACAAATGAATACAATTGCGTTTTCTAAATTCTTCTAGCTGCTAAAGACATTTTTGTTGTTAATAGTTATTTTGTTTTCAATAAATTCATTTGGTTTTTGCCTTGAAAAAGTTCACATTGGACGAAACACGTCAAATTAATAATACATTTCTCCTCTTGTCTTTTACCTCTCTCTCTCTCCCTATATATATATATATATATATATATATATATATATATATATATATATAATAAAAAAATATATATATATAAAAAAAAAGAACAGTAAGATATAAAATCCGGTGTTCTTATAGATATTTTATTTTTACAAAATAGTGCTCAATGTAAATTTACAGAGCATTAATATTATAAATTAATTGATTTAAAATATGGTTATTTTCGCCACACAGTTCCAACCAAAATAGAAGCTAAAAAACCATATTTTAAATCAATTTATTATATATATATATATATATATATATATATATATATATATATATATATATATATATATATATATATATATATATATATATACTAAAACAGAAATCGATAGAAGAATAGATATCTACCTTTATGCAATTTCCTCAATGATTTAATGACGTTCAATTATTAAACATTACATCGCTTCCAAGATCTTCTTTACACAATCAGAGGTGTTACGGGGTTTAACGATTACATTCAAACGAAACGAAATGGCTGAAGTTAATTAAAATCCTGATATAGCTTTTCATTTTTACGTCTCAATGAAACCTTTAGGAAAGGCTCTCATACCCATAGAATCTACTTTTAAAGCATATTTTCCTTTGTTACTGAGGTACAATGATCTAGGAAGCGAAAAAAGATGATTAATAACTTGGGTTCGTGAACATTCACCTCCCGATATATAACTTACGAGTTTAGATAGTATCAGCTGATTCAAGCTAAATAAAGATGAACCTAAGTTTTAAGTGAATTTTTGAGTTGGTCGACATGAAATGTAATTTCATCCTTATGTCGTTATCGATATGACAAAGACGCAATTTTAATGATTGAAGATCTTTGAATATATTTGAAAGAAGATACGGATGCACTCATCAATAAACTTTAACTGATCTAAGAGGTTCGGCTTCCCGGCTTGAGGCTTTTAGGAAGTCAACGAGTCTAGCCATAGAAGGCGAATGTAAAGATAAAAAAGAATCATGTCTTCGGGGACATCCATTTCGTAAATAAGCATTATGAATAATGAAGAAAAATAAATAAATATAGTCATTTGAATATATTCAAAACACTGCATAAGGAATAATAAAATGAGCTTTTTTTTTATCAGAAAACATATCTAAAAGTGATTCCGAGAAATATTCTTTTAATGTGTAATCATTTCTTACAAATATGAACAACATATACAGGGTGCGATGGATAAAATGTCGTCTAAATTAGGCAAATATGAAATTAATTCTGACATTTCATCTTAACATATATATATTTACCAAAATTCGGGCACCTCGAGGCGGTGTAATTGTTCACAAGCTTGTCTCGCTAGAACAATTAGGATTGAATAGTGAGTTCGATCCTCACTGGTTGCCCCATACTTTCAGCCTTGTGCCACATCTAAGGTACGCTTAGAAAATCACTAAATTTACCAAAATTAAACCAAAATAACTTGCAATACTAAAGAGTAAATTTATTCAATAAAATCGCCATTAGCTTCAACCACTGCCACCAGGCGAATTCGGAATCTCTTGTAAGTCTTTTTGGCGGTCTCCTTGTTTAATACTTTCACTGCTACTCATCCGGACCAGCCATTTTTTTAAAGAAAATGCCAAATTTCAACCTACATATTTTATTACACAGAAAACTGGCACCAGTGTGTTTTACAGTATTCCATTTTCATGGATATACCTGGGAATGACTTAGCAGATCAGTAATGGGTATACACATGATATCTTTTGAAGCATTGTCCTTTGTGATTTTACGACAGATGGCGCAACGGGAAACTCATACCAGCGGTATGCAAAAAACGTAGGTTTCCGTACTTAGCCAGCTGGAGCGAGATAAAAAAAACGAACATCTCCATAGTTAGCAGCGGAAGTGTTAAGTCGGTAAATGCTGTCATAATCCTTGCCTTCACTTCATCTTTGGTGTTACAAGGAGTTATGTTAGTTTCTCACACCACTGCCTCTCACACATAATGATCAAGGGATGTTGCGTTTTGTGAAGTTAGATGGCCAGATGTAAGAAATTATCTGACAGCCATGACTTGGTTCTCCTGCTTGTGTGGCATAGTGCGGATTCCTGTTATTAGACTTAGGTTTTTTTCAGCAGGCATCCTCTTGACTCAAGGCGGTATTACCGCCTCAAGGCATTGATATAAGCCTCCGTATTGTGTGTAAGGCACTCACCAAAAACCGGGGGTAATTTTCTTATGAGAACAATCAGAGTGAGTTTTCACTGCTGCCGTCCTTTTGTAATGATGATTAGTCTCATCCAACTCTCTCAGAATCTTCTGCAGTCATCGGATTGTCACTTAAACACTTTGAAATTTCCGTATTGGAGCTTCGGACGGGAACAGCAAGTAGCACAGCAATACCTTTCCAAATTTCTGGCGGAGTGAATTGCGTTATGGTGCTCTTTTTGTCTCACAGTCATGCCCAACTGACCCTAATATATTGTGCAGTCAACAAAATCAAAAACAAACAACGCGCATGCGCGAAATCAAAGATATAAAATGGCCACAATTTATCCGTGGCACCATATATATATATATATACACACTTCAATAAAAAGATGCATATTAGTAGCAATACCTATTTAATCATGCTATAATATATATTTCTGTTCCTATGTAAAGAGTGAATCACGTTATAATACATATACATTATTTTAAAGGCTGGTATCTAAGTGGGTAACCATGTTAATTGTAAGTGAACGTATGTAGATATACAAGTGGACACTGAGCTCCATTTTACACACACACACACACACACACACACACACACACACACACACACACACACACACACACACACACACACAGGATTGCCTGTCTCTTTTGTCTTTCCTTTCCATTCCAGTGAGGGAACGTATGCAAATATACAAATGGACACTGCGCCTCATACATACATACATACATACATACATACATATATATATATATATATATATATATATATATATATATATATATATATATATACACACAAACATATATATATATATGATCTCTAGCTTTTCTCTTTTGTCGTTCGTTTCCATTCAGTCTTTTATTTTAATTATATTTTCTTTTGTTTTTTCCTTTATATTTTCTTCTTCCCACTTGATGTTTCAATTCTGTTGGAAGCAAACAGATCAGCAGTTGATATATATATATATATATATATATATATATATATATATATATATATATATATATATATATTCTCTGTATGTATGTCACACATTTTCTGCGAACACACATTTATCAGAAGGATCAGAAGCAGAAATGCTGAGAATCCACATAAGGATAAAAGCACAGATATTTTAATCCAAGTCAGAAGTGCTGATCCAATCTAAAATAATCCTGTCAATTTTGAGCCATGTTCAAATTCTGTCCGAATCTGTTACTTTCTTGGTAAATTAGGATCTCTACTCTTGAAAAGCAGCCAATCTTGGTGAAGGACAACCCTACAGTTCAAACCTTAAAGAAAGAAAATGTCTCTGCTGTCTTTTCCACAAATAGTTAATTTTAAAGATTACTCCTAGCTACTGGTACTATGAAACAGTAAAACCCATTGTATATTGCTGGAAGAAGAACGAAGCGCCTCCAAGTGATTGCCGTTGTCATAAAAATGCCATGAATGGCAATTACCCACCACTTCGAAGACGTAGTATTTTGGGGAGACAGATCAAGCTAAAAGTGGTATATTACTGATATAACTAGGCTGGAGTTGCCAATACTGACTTTCCCGAATTTGAAAGTGCGCAAAAGCGTTTCCCTGTCTTGTGGACGATGAATAATAGCCCCTTTCCCAAAGACGAAATGTTGCAAGTCTGTCGCTATCTACCACTATTTCCATGACAAACGTTCAAGTGAGATAAATCCCTTAGTTCGGCCAGTTCAGAATTACTTTCAATTCAGATAGTTTTTTTTCCCAAAGAACATTTGACAAATAGATCCGCAATCACAACAATGGTAACATCTTCAAGTCTCGGCTCACCAGTTATCTATCATACATATCCTCATCATCTGCACTTACTTCCCCCTTGAGTTCATACACTAAACCCATTCAATAATCCTATAGCTTGAGTGGCTCCTTTGTAATGGGTGATATTTAATAAAAAAAAAAATATATATATATAGTTCAAAGGGGAAATTGACATTTTCTACAATTTCCGTTTCTATCACTTGTATATATTTAATAGATGCCTCGTGATTATCATTAGATATTGAGTGACAAATAATCGTTTCAAATATCCAGCACCATCCTCAGTATCCTCAGATCGATTTTAGCAATATTTTATTCCTGTCGATTTGCTTTTTGTTTTCTGACGCATATCTAAGTTTTCCATTAATCACAGCTTCTTCGGTTACTGAACAAGATTAGTTTCTTTCTGTTTTCCGCTTCCTAATTACTTTTTCTTGATTGAGGCACGTTGGAGTAATGGATAGCGGTTCGGATTGAGGAATGGGAGTGCCGAGTTCGAATTCCAGTCAAATTCGTTACATTCACTTACGTGCTAATACCGTTGGGAAAGTTACGAATCCTCTTCTTCTACCTCCCCACGCTGCTATCGGCTTAAATGTTAACTGGTCTACCGCAGAAAGAAATGGCAACTTACTACGGGAAAAAAATCTGGCTCGTCAGTCATGTATCGAAAGATACATGATCGCCTAAGCGTGTATCATGCATGGCATATAACTGACTGAATTCCGTTTTTAATCGTCGATACAGTTATGTTTACACTAAAGGAAACCCTCCACATCTGTTATTGCTTACAATTACCAGAGCTAATGTTCTTGACTAGAATAGCTAGTTGGTCAGGATGTTCCATTCCCAGCGCATTATATTTGTTTTTTATTACCTGACAATTTCTGTTTACAATTTATAACATTTTTTCAGGGTTGAATTCGTGTTTTTGTACAATCCAAAGCATATAATTAACTGTTGTTTTTTCTTGCACGCTTGTATATATTCTCTCTGGAATAGGCAGCTACGGTCACTTTAGATATTTTTGTGACTCAAACGAACACCCGTTGTCAATTTTGTGATGTCAACGAATATTCGTTGTCACTTTTGTAATGCTCGTTGTAGTAGAGACTTTGTAATCGTAGATACAATCTACAGTACACCAGTGAACAATGTTGGTGTCAGACGCCTTCGAATAATTTCACACTAATAGTACTTGCTCGATAATAGTCGCTCGAATCGTAATCCATATAGTGATCCGAATCGAGAAATAGTATAGTGAATAGAGTAGAGAATAGCGGTCCATATAGTAATAGAGGATAGACTAGAAATGGCGATCAATCTAGACGCCACACGACTTCCTATATATTCGTTTCCTCTATGTCACGTGATCCACTTAATTCAATAATGGGATTGACTATGTTTCTTCATTGGCAATGTGGGTTCAGACTCAAGTGTCAGCAGCGACACTTTATTCCGTTATAACGGATATATTTAAAAAAAAAATAAAACTGGGAACGTTTCTTTTTCTCAGACAAAATAACTCCTTTTGCACCATTATTAGTGACATATATTGTCGACATACGTACAAACCAGCCTAAAGTAATGTTCATCTAATCATTAGCAACTTAATATTCTTGACAACTTAATGTGGTAATTTCATTTCATCAGCAGATGTCTAGTTTCTTCGAAAGCGATTTTTCGGCCATTCCTACAACTCTAATGATTGCTTTAAAAGCCTCTCTGTAATGAACGCGTTTGGGCTCATGCAGAATTAAGTAAGATTCGGAGCGCCTTGCAGTGAAGAAGTATTTGATTCGCAAGCCATTAACATTGCTAATAGTTATAAACGATAGGAAATTTTAGAGACCCGTGCGCCCTATAGAGACACGACACATACAAGAAAAAAAAGCTAGTTATTTACAAAGGACAGCTTAGATCTGGCAGAATGCTGTATTATGGGGCATCGAGTGAGTATGACGATAAACTACGTCCAGTAGCAATGCTTCTGATCGGGAGATTTGATGTTTTGAGAAACACCATCATAATTGCTTTTATTTCCAGATTCGGCCAGATCCGGGGTCATAGCACCGATTAGGGTACCGACTATAAACAAATAATGAAGCCTCAAACGAAAATAAAAACACTAGGAAAGTATAAAATATTTTTTTTATTAAAAATAGCGGAAGATTATTTTCTAGAAAAATTGCCAAGACTACATTTTCATAGTTAAATTATCAGCAATACTTTTCATAGCAAAATCACTAACATTACATTTTAGTAGAATAACCAACAATACATTTTATAATAAAATGACAAACGCTAGATTCTTATAGTAAAATATCAATAAATAAATCTTATAACAAAATTGATGACATGGCATACAAGAGAAAAGAAAAAAAAATTGCTATAATTTCATTTCTTTTAAGGAGAAACAAATTTTCAATCCTCCTTTGATTTTATAAAATTATTTTTTGAGAAAAAATGCAGCTAAGTAATTATAATTTAAACATGTAAAATGTCATTCTCTTGAACTAATTATGAAGTTTGAATTTTCATATTTAGATTTTGGCATTAAATTATTCATAGAGGTGTTGATAGGCCGCCTCTGAAAAAAAAAATACACACACTTACAGTATCAAACAGTAAGGATGGAATTCAATACTCAAAATTAAAGATATGTAATAGCAGCTTGTTCTTCCTTACATTCCTGTAGTATGGCTATCTTGATAATGGCATTCAATTTACGAAAATTAAATGATCTTTTATATGCGAGGGAAATAGAATCCTGGTCACAGGTTCCAATTTCAACAATGTTCATGAGAATACATATGCAACGTTGTCTCGTAGGTAAAATAATTAAAATTATCATCTCGCAGAAATAAGTTTTAATTGGATGTACTTCCGTTTTAGTATAATTGTTGATTTAAAAATTACCTACTTGCACGTAAACCTATTATTTACATGGAAATTCTCTTATGCATTTTTATACTAACTAAATTAATGACACGTCATGAAGATACCCATCGATCTGAGGTTTAGTGAATATAAGCGTTAGTTGCAGTTAATTGGGTTGTTAATTGGGTTGTAAGGCCATCTTTCTACTTATTGTTGTCCGGAATTCAAAGCATTCTTGTTTGGTATGTTGTTCCCTGATGGTCCAGCCCTCAACCTGGGTAGGGAAATTTTTATACTTTAGTAAGATAAAAAGAATAAAAACAACATTCTTTTTATTTTATACGCCATTGCCTTTCAGCACGTGGACAATTATGGTCCTTCACAACATCCTATATATTTTGATGCAGATAACTGTTATCTCTTTACTATTCTTCTTTGTCCGTGTTCGGTCAACCCTTCATTAAAACTCATTGTTTCAAGAGTTCGAATTGACGCGTAGAAAATGCATTCTAGTATGAAGATTAAATTTTGAACAATTTGTCTCCCGTATATTTATGGCTCAGTTTGAAATTCCAAGGCAGTTAACAAATACAAGCATGTGAAGAAGACTAGAAATCTAGTCGAAGCGTTGGTCAGAATTTTAAATAAATAAGTGTATAATACTGATGCTTCCTTACCTCAGAAATCCAAAGAGAATAAAAGAATGTGGAACCAAACATTCGTTTAATGAATCATATAGCAACCGTCACTATTGGCTTTGCCTTTATTTTGTGAGCTTGTGTAAATTTCAGCCACCTCATCGTTGGTCAGTTTGATTGTAATTGCGCTCAAAGCTTTGGTTTCTAATTAAGAGTATTATTCTCTACGACAAACAAGTTCTTCATTTGATTCATTAGGACGAACTATTGAAATAAGAAAACGAAACAAAAAATACCAAACAATTTGTTATCACAAAAAAAGGTGATTTATTTTGTAAGCGATGTTTAATAAACTAATTCCATTAGAAGGTTTGTAACAAATTAGTCGCTGTAAGCAATGAGTGATTAGAATATTTTGATTTTATATTCAAAATAAATATTATCTTTCCTTCGTCCGGGCTTTGAGAATTGTCATCGAGTTCATCTTTCTGCGAACACCTTTCCATAGATTGCCAAATAATGATTTGTATTACTGATAATGAAGATCTTTCGGCACTACACAGCGACTCTCGACTGCACAAAATGAGATAGTGTAAAATTTACACAGTGATGTCTATGACATAAGTGCTTGTTGGACGGGTTATTTTTGGAAAGACTACATTAAAACCATCTTGAGTTGTAATCTGACTTGGCCACGGGTATTCTTGTCGGTACAATGTCAAATGTTTTCTTTATTGATTATAGACCTTTTTGGAGCAAAAGATCAATCCATGAATGTTAGCCTGGAGACTAATGATCCGTACCCTGTCCTACGCTATACTATTTCAGAGGAGTATAGAATCAGCAATACCCTGTGATGATCGCATAACAATGGCTTATTTTTATTATACAGAGTGAACCAAAAGTCGGTGGTCAGTAGGTGGAATAAGTCAGTGTAACGGTTATATCATTACAATGGTGTTCATTATCACTGGTATTTGTGGTATATTATTTTAAATTTTATAACTAAATTTATCTAAATTTGTTTTCAGATAATTGTATTAGTAAATATAATTGTATATGTAACCTCAAACAAGTTTTATCATTTACTGTCCACCCACTTTTGGACCACTCTGTATAGGCCAGTTTGGAAAATCAAACTAATATATTTTAAATTAAGTAACAGACCAGATATTAGGTTTATAATACCCAGATGTCCTCAAGGACACATGGCACAGTGGATAAAGGCGTTGGTTAGATCAAGTGACAGGACCCAAAGAGTGTGAGTTCAATACCCGGTTAAGGCAGTGGTGAACTTTCAGAGAGAAAATTAGCAGGAGATAACTGATAACTGACATCCATCAAACATGTACTAGAACAGTCTACCCCTGTGAGCGAAATAAAGGGTTCAGTTCAAAATTCCAACCACCTGAAGAAGGCCGGAGCGTACAACGGCCGAAACGTTGTGAAGAATATTGTGACAAAAATGAGGACAATAGTCCAAATAATGGCCAGATATTTTGTTTTATGACATTCATACGTTCCAGATTATTTAAAGACACACGTGCTAGAACGGAGAGAAAAAAATATGATCTGGTCATGAGTATCAGTATTATGTGGTCTAACCATATAAAAACATATAGAAAGCGAGCATCGTGAGAAAATGACTATGAATAAGTCAAAGTAAGATTTCCAAATGACATTTCCAGTTAATCCCGAATTGTCAACCATAAAAAAATAATTTACATTATTTGCTCAATGTCTGCATCCTTGTAGTTACGATCGGACTTGTTCAGGTGACAGTCGATCTAGGTCACCTTCAAGGAATTTCGAACAGAGTCCTTTATTCTTATTGAATTTTGTTCATATTTCCCTGTCCATGTCCAGGGGAGATAAATCTTCTTGGTTAATTGTTCATTTATTGCTAGTACTTTTCCCATTGAGTCTGAGTATATCAGTACCCTCTGGCTCAGGGATCGTACTTACATTGAAGTACCCTTTCTACCAAAAAGACAAACAACTAATAACACTGGGAGATGGTAATCAATTACCATGGTATAAGGGAACTAAAAAGGCAACGGAGGGAGCCAAGCTTGACGGCAAGGCTGCAAAAGCACGAGGGGAACCAAGAAGAACATTAGTTCCAAACATGATTATTTCCCCACGCTACCATGTTCTAGAGACATAAAACGTTAGTTATTGAATTTGGTGATGTAATAATTGCAAATTCCCTTAATGGGGCTTGTGGCACCATTTACGAAGCAGAGAAAGGAAAAGAAAGAAAATAAGGCAGAAAGAAAGGCGAGACGAATCGTGGGTGATCAGCAGAACACACACACGGCTAAGGGACAATGAATATATTGATAAGTAACCATGGCGAAATGGTGTCATTACAATGACAGGGAAATTCTGGGTAAGAAGAAAGGGAAAGAAAGAAAGAAACAGATGTGTTTTGATAACGGCTGTGTTATCTAGGAGTACGTAAACAAAACGGCTGGTCGGCTGGCCAGGGAAAAATTCAATTGAAAACGTTAATTTTGATAAGTGACAAAACACAGGTGTAACTACAGGACTTTGGGTAGATATGAAAAATTAAAAGCCACACAAGCCGTGTCCGCTGACCGATTTTTTCGACGAAACAAATTTGGCCTGCGATAATAAAATTATGTTATCAGAAATATGTACCGAAGGAAAATAAATGGGGACCCAGAAGTGTTTTTTCTTCTTCCTTGGAGGCGACAGACTGACTGAAACTTTAGAGATATTTATTTTTTGAGGCCGTGTTAAGAAGACCACCCATTTTGATAATTAGCGATAAAATACCTGACAAAAACCACGTATAGAACAAGAGTTGTCATATTGTCCGTTTGCGGCTAGAAAAATGATAACGGCGATTAAAGCGGAAGAAAAGGGAAAGAGAAGAGATAATTCTTTTAGTTAAGCAAGATATTTTTTCCCCCGAAACAAAGCCGCGGATAATTCACGCCCGACTAAGACATCATTGGTCAAGTGTTGATCACGTGACGCACGAAGGAGGAGGAAAGATACCCGACTAAGACCTCATTGGCCGAGTGGTGATCACGTGACGCACGAAGAAGGCTGTCGACGCCTCATCCAGAGTATAAGTATGAGAAGCTGCTGAGAGGAGGTGGGGAGGGTAGTTCACGCCCCTCTGAAGTATGGTGAGAAAGTGGGAGTAAGGAAAGGTTCCCAAAAATGGAAAAAGTGGAAAATCCCTAACCAGAAATAAAAAAGAGGTGGATATGTATTTAGAATTATCGAGGAACCCCCTGACGCCGACAGACCCACCCCGGTTTTGGTCGGCGTCAATAAAAGCGAGGCCCCAACAGGCAGAAATCAGAGAGTTCGGGCTCGAGTTTCCAGAGTTGAGTTCCCAGAGTCAGTCTCAGTTGAAACCGCCTCGCAGATAGCTGACCAAGATTCACGCAAAATTCCGGACTCCTCTTCAACCCAAGAACAATTATTTTGAAGAGCGACTTAGAACCAGACCACCGAAATAAGTGTTTTTTTTTTCGACTTTCGTCCAAAGACACACCGAAACGCCAATTTATTAGAGAGCAATCAACTTGAAGCGTTAAAACTTGCCTAACGGAAACGACGTGTCACAATCCACAGAACGGGTCGGGAGATAGATGCAGTCCTATGTATCGAACAACTAGACATAAAGTTTGTTACCTTTTTCTTTGATAGTTTGAACTTTTTGAGTTTTCATTTTATTTTCTTTTATGCATATTTGTGTAGTATCACTCCCGTTGAACTCAGTTTGCATTACGGCCCCAACCACTGTTTGATCTCGTCTGCCAAAGATCAATTCACAACGTGGGTAGGCGGACTGGAGATCAATGCAGTTACCTTGGTAACCAGGCGTTGGAAGCGAGTTAGGAACGACGAGGCTGATATCAAATCTAACCAGATTCCCACCCGAATCACCAAAAGGTTAGAACGTCACATTTGGGTGCCGCGATCGATACCAAGCCAGTTGGTCGTCACAGGAAGAGACAACACGACTGACGCGACAGGCGGACGTCACGTTTGGAGCAGCGACACCCGAACGGAGCAGCGAGGAGCGAACAGCTGGCGCCGCGGCGAGGACGTCACAGTTGGTGCTGTTTGGGGACGTCACAGCTGGCGCCGTGGTAGATCAGAATAGAACGTCACAGTCGGCGCTGCGACCGGGGGACGACGTCACAGCTGGAAGTACAGACATAATGCTAGAGTTAAGAATAGCATGTTTTCTACTGTATTATTGTAACCTTACTTTTATTACTCGCTTATAACTTTCGTTATTTAATGCTCAGGACACTGAAGCTTTAATTAAATCTACTAATAGTAATAATAATGATACTGCTAGCTGTTTCCCTATAAATAAATATTTGGCATTTATTGACCAAGCAAGTAGTACTATTTTCGGTTGAAATTTATAAAATCTTTTCCTAAAAACACTTTGACAGGAAAACAGGTTTCTAATGTCCAGTAGCTATTATCGCTCTTTCCTGTAATGATGAGATTTATTTCCTAACCATTTGAAGTGGTATGTAATGTTAGCATCTTGATTATGTCATTATATTCGATTTGAGTTACTTGTGCTATCCATTTTAATTGTTGCTGTTGGTGATGGTAATGTGTTTTCTGTTTGTAGTGACGGGGTTTCTGTTATTTGGTACAGGTCTTTGTTAGCGAATCTGTATCGCCAGTCAACAATTCACATGGAAGTATGATCTTTGCTAAAAGCCCTCAGGTTTCACTCGCTCAAAACCTTTTTTTCAGCATTGATCTTAGGAAGTGGTTAAAAGTGGTTCTGAATGAATTTGCTGCCATGCATGACATCCACGTAAAAGTTTCAACCTGACGAGTCTACTTAGAAAGATTTTCAGGTTGACGTTTTGGTTTCGTGTTTGGCGAAACTACCTATAGAACAAGCAATTCTATGTTCATTTAGGTGCGTATTATCTGTTGGGTATATAATAAATCACAGATATAGATTCTGGCACAATATATTCTAATCCGGTAAACTAAACATATGATCCCCTTTAGAACTGTTAAATGTGTAGATGCTTATTAAAATTGGATAATGTATGTTTTACATTCACGTTCAATTTGACAAGAAACTATGGAAAGCCTTTATATTTCACGTGTTTTAAAACGATTTCATTTTATTTTAGGAGCATTTACTTCAATTTTCAGTTCTTTTTTTTTAAATCACATCTTATTCTCATTTATTTACTTGTTATTTTACAGTTATTAGGCGCAAAATTTTTACTTTTCTAAAAAATTCTTTTGAGGTATTTTACGTAAGACTTTTCCTTCGCTGTTGTCAAAATACCCGCCAGTAAATGCCGCAATTTCAATTTTTTTTTTTTTTTTTTTTTTTCATTTCCGTTATTAGTTAAAAAAATTTCTATTTAAAATAGTGAATTAACTTAAGGGAAAGATTTAATATAAACATTTTAAAATTG
This sequence comes from Acanthosepion pharaonis, assembly GCA_903632075.3. Classification (NCBI taxonomy): domain Eukaryota; kingdom Metazoa; phylum Mollusca; class Cephalopoda; order Sepiida; family Sepiidae; genus Acanthosepion; species Acanthosepion pharaonis. The sequence continues at coordinate 421,462 of CAHIKZ030004545.1, forward strand.
CAAATATTTAAGATTATAATATAAAACCATGGACGAAACAGTAAGAAAAATAAAAGTTTTTTTTTTTTTTTAACTGAACACACAATGCTTTTAGTAGTTTTACTTTTACAAGGAAGTTGCCAAAATTAAAATTTATAAAAGCAAGCAAATTTTAAAATCTAAGTTTAAGTTAATGTCTTCATATCGGGAAGACATAACATTCAACAATTTCTTCTTCTATTTGCTTTGTCCCTCTAGGACTTAGGCTAGCAAAACTCTCCACAACTTCCTATTCTTTGTAGCTCTTGGCAATATTCGTCTTTTGACTATTCCACCCACCTTCTCTTCTTCCATCCATTTGTGTCCCTGACGCCTACAGTATATTGCCTGAGTGTAAAAATCGAAGTTTATACTTGAAATAAAAAAAGAGGGAAATTTGTGGACACATATTGGGGAAATAGACCTTGGGGAAATTGGTACTCACGGGACATATTAACATCAAGAAGCCAGAGGGAAACATTGAATAATTTACCTACAGAGGATGTGTAAATAGATGTCCAAACAGGGAGTAGGAGAGATATTAAAGGGGAAAATTACTTTGAGCTAGGAAGGATAGGAAGCAGAGAAGACCCATGATCGGCCACATGCTGAAGGAGCACGCTACATAAAAGATGAAAAGGAAGCATTTTCAATTGACGAAATAAAAGAATCATTATTTGACACACCAAAATTAGTATTTTATGAGGCTGATTTCAGCTTATTAACTTTTTCACACTAACAGGCACAAGTTCAAGTTAAAATTAATAAATTCCAATTTGCAGCCCATAATCGATGATTAAACCTGATTTTTTCTATTCACCTGATTGCAAAGGGCGTCGTCTAAAAAAGCTTCTTTTTTTAAAATTAAGTGTATATAGCTGGCCACTCGTATTCGAAGATACCCGTCTACTGGGGCGGCTAGCCAATCCATATTGCAGACGCTTGCTCAGACGCATTTGTGTGTATTCAACATCCACAGAGCCCACCTATGGTTTCTAATACAACTATGCTGAGCAGACTTTAACTACAGTTTCTGGGAAAGAGCGTGTTATCTATCGTGATCAACAAATCGGCCACGATGACTTGCGACTTCGTTCTAGCACAGCTATCGATGGCATCCAAGAGTTCCGTCTACCCAATTTCAGTCACAAGGCTTAGTTCAACCCTTGATATAGTTTTCAGGCACTTTCCAAATGTGTCGCACGCTGGGATCGACCCCCGCCAGTCCGATAACAACAGGAAGTCTTCTTTCGGACAAATCGACCATGGTGAGATTCGAACCCGGGTCTCATGGGCAGAATGCGAATGTTCTCAGCCACGTGCCCTTAAATGAATAACTAATGTATTAATATCGCAAAAATATATCATTCGCCCGTAGCACTTACGAAACTCCTAAAGCAAGTTAAATTGAAGGTCGTCAATAAGTTTTCTGCTAATGGAAATGGACTGTTAGACCAGCAGAAATTTTCGTAGAAGTTGATGGAAAGAAAGAATAAACTTTAATAAACAACATGCAAGTTGATAAAAAATACATTCTTGTTTCATTTTTTTTTTTTTTTTTTTGGGAATTTGGAATCTACAGTATTTTTATAGGCCTATTAAAGCCATGGGCCTGGAACTGTGTTTTTTATCTATAGTTTTATTTTTAGAAATGTCCCTTATGTGTGATAAGCCTATTCATAAATTTTACTTAATAAATATCCCGAAGTAAAAGAATAGATCTACTGTCAATGTTAATGGTAATGATATTATTAGCCATTTCCACATAAGGAAACAGTTAGCATTCTTTCACCAAAAAACCAATACTACTGACAATTGAAATTTATAAAATCTTTCTCTTAAAAAATGTTTTCATGAAAATAGCTTTCACAAGTCCAGTAATTGTTATAGCTCTTTCAAGTTTTAATGTGTGTCGTCATAATTTAGATTTATGTGGAACATCAACATTTTGATTATATCATTATTCTCTGTCTGAGTTCCTTTTATTTGTTGCTATTCTGGAAAGTCCTGCAGTGATGTGGTTTCTGATTTTTGAAAGTTAGTTCTTTGTGATTCTGTAGTTCCAATCCACAAGACTCGAAGAAGGATGTTCTTCGCCAAGACCGACAGGTTTCACTCGCTCAAAGACATTTTAACCATTGCTCTGAGAAATCAGTTGTATACATCTGATAGTTTAGAGAGTTTCTATATGAAAGTCTCTATCTAACTGAAAGTTTCCATCTGAAAGCCTTTTACGCAGTTTATTTTATGTTCAATTTCCTTGTCTTCTATACAAAATTTGTTATAACGGATTCATACACTGAGGTGTTTACAGGGTTTGGCATTTACTAATTCCATACACTGAATTTTTTATAACTGATTCAGGGTAGTTAGCATCCATGCTTTCATTCCAATTCTAGACCATAATTTCTGTTTAGTAAGCTTTATACTAAGTCCTACTTCTTGGAACACTTGCTAGATGAAATCGTGAGATAAGAGTTATCCTAAACAGCCATTTATCTAGATCCTTTCGTACTAACGCAGGTGTACAATCTTTGGTCTTCCTAGATTATTAATCTTCATTAATTACATTCCTAATGACACCAGCTCTCAAAATGGCATCTACACTGACGACGCAACAATTTACTCCTGTTCTCGATAGTAAGGCTTATTGGTCTAACAAGGTCAAAATGGCAGCCGATGTCCAAAACGACAGTAATTAACTGAGACAAAAGATGGCTTGTTAATTTTAACACCTCCAAAATTAAACTTCTCTCCATTAATCATCTGAGAGTCCCCTTGCCGCCTTCCATCTTCATCGCTGAAGCTATCCCCCAGGAAAGTGGCCCCTTGCACCTTCTTGTGCTCACGTTCTCTGATGATATGATGCGGAAAGGTTTATATTGAATTCATTGCTCGGTAAGCCGCTAACAAAGTTGCTTCCTTTTGTAGAACGAGTTTACCATTTGTCCATGCTGAGAATATAACTGTCACGTATGGGCCTGTGTCCCTGCTATTTACCTTGAGCTCCTTAATAATCTCAAAAGAAGAATTCTTGGTCCTGATCTGGCTGCTCAGCTCCAATCCCTTCCCCACCGCCATAAGGCTTCCTCTCTATGTTTTTTCTACAAATATTTCATGGTAATTGTTTGAATGAGCTCTTCACGATGGTACCTAGATATTTTAAATTTAAGCGCAGCCCTAGACATGCGTCGAGAACTTATTAATTTACAATTGAACTGGTTAGATGTAGCCGTAAATTCTATGCTAAGACTTTCTTCTTTCGCTCTTCTCGCTTGTGGAACTCCCTTCCGGCTCCATATTTTCCCGCCAACTTTAATCTGCCAAAGTTTAAATGCAGTTTCAATCGCTATCTACAGTCCTGATTATTATCTTCCTTTTACGCTTATCATTAATTTACTGTTCCTGATTATTCCACACGCTGTAAACGCTTGTGGAATTATTGCGTTGTTTGGGCAAACTCTGATTAAAAAAAGTGGTTTATGAAATGTTTGAAAAGTCATAAATTTAAGAGATAAAATGGAAATCCCTTACTTAATATAAACAATTCATCTGCTGATGTTACCAAGATCTAGCGTAATATTTAATAATTATTGCTGTCAATATCTTATTAATCATCGTGTACAAATTACTGTTTATTTATAAAAACTATATATATATATATATATATATATATATATATAATATATATATATATATATATATATATATATATATATATATATATATATATATATATATATATATGTGTGTGTGTGTGTGTGTGTGTGTGTTTTATTTTACATAATGCTAAACATTAATTCACAAACGACTTTTAGATATCCACTGATCCAGAAATCTCTTAGATCATAACGCCACCCTGATATATGCGAAGTAACTTGCATGTCAGATATAACGACGGTTTCCCTCTGCCAAGATGGAAACGGGTTCGAATCCTGCAAAAAGCGCATATTTCTCTTAAATGAAATTATTGAATATAAATAAATAAACTGAACATCTCAACTATGAGTATCCACTAAAATAACGTTTAAAGTTTTATATATATATATATATATATATATATATATATATAAATGATAGAGGACTCTCTCGTTAGTATTGATGTTTAGCAGTTCCACCCTTCTGTTTCATTTTAAGACTACCTTGTGACCCATAAAACTTTCCACATAGAAGAAAAAGAACCGCACTCTTTGAGAAGACAGTCTTCAGTATTCTGCCTTGTGATACGTAAATGTTCAATGCGTGAACTCTGAAAAGTTGCAATGCCTTTTACGCACGTACTCCTCAACTTGACACGATCAGAAGCCACTTCCTCAGTGGGAGACAGAGGTTTGTCAATAGGGATTAGGTTTTGCTTCAGTTTATTTTTAGCGTGGCTTATAAATCCGACCAAGATATTTCCAGCCTCCCCAATATCTGTACGAATTCTGAAATTCGTTTTTCTTTGGAACATGCAATTTTTCATATGCTGTCTGTCACAACTAGAATCATCCGAATTTGGGGTCCTATTCCTTTTACTAGCTTTTCAAAAATACACTAAAAAGAAACAAATCAGGTTGACTTAAACAGAAATCAGTATAAAAAACAATCATGTACATGATGCGATTGATGAATTGTCGTCCAAATTACGTAAAAATGAAAATAAACCTCATTTTAACAGATATACTTACCAAAATTACACAAAACTATCTTGAAATACTACAATATCAATTTATTCAATAAGATCACCATTGGCTTCAACCACAGCCTCCAGACGACATTGGAATATCCCGCATCTCTTCTGGACGGTCTCCTTGTTTAAGTTTGTAAATGCTGCCATAATCCTTGCCTTCATTTCTTCTTTAGTGTTACAAGGAGTTTTGTTGGTCTCTCGCTCAACTGCACCCCCACACATAATAATCAAGGGGGTTGTAGTCTGGGGAGTCAGATGGCCTGATGTAAGGTTTGATGAGGTCGCAGAAATTGTCTGACAGCAATGCTAGAGAATTTCTTTTATTTGTGTGGCATTGTACAGAGTCCTGTTGCCAGACATAGTGTCTTTCAGCAGCCACCCTCCTGACTCAAGGAAGATCTACCTCCTGAAGGCATTTGATGTAAGACTCCGTGTTAAGTTTTAGGCCTCACCAACAAATTCGAGGTTTTTTTTTCCTCTTATCAGTACAATAAGTGAGAGTATTACGAACTGCTTTACTTTCGTAACCACCATTAGACTCATCCAAATGATCTGCACTCTCCTCAGATTGACAACTAAATACTCAGAAATGATCGTACTGGAGCTTCCGGCGGAAGTGCCAAGCAGTACAGGATGCCTTTTCCAAATTCCCGGCAAATTGAATTGCGTCATGGTGCTCTTTTTCTCATAGACGCTGCCCAGCTGACACTACTGTGCAGTGGACAAAATATATAAAAACAACGCTCATTAAATGGCGGCAATTTACTTATACTTAATTTGTTACTCAACTCAAATTCGTCTTGTGTTCGACAAAGTTTGATGGACATTTTATATTCTTATCATATGTAAGGAAGTCGAGGCGCCAATAACATTATGACACGACACTTGAATGTTGATTACATATCATTTTATTCACTCTAGTATTTTGTTACTCAGCCAGTCATTGATACAAGACTCCGGCACAAAACTCACACCTGATCCGGCATGTGGTATTGTTCATGATGACGGTCGTCTTTGAGTATAGAATCCAGAGGTTAGCAGTGAATATTTCGAAGACAGTAGGGAAGCGTTGTTCAGGTTAGCAGTGGATATCCCGGTAAAGTAGCAGAGCGTAGTTCTTCCTTCTGTTCGTCTTCGCCTGACAAGCTGGCACTGGACATTCGGATAGAGTAAACAAAATGGCCGCCTTTATACACGACGGATTGAATATTCTACGTCTTCTGATTGGTTAACCTTCTATTGGTGGACTATAAAATGAGTCAAGTCATTTGGGCTAGCTCACTAGTACATAATACAGTGTAACCCGGATATAAGAGAGTTGTCGGGACCGGAGAAGAAGTCTCTTATATCCGAGTTTCTCTTATATCCGGGTTTGGTCTAATTTATATACATTAACACAGGCTCTAATTTGGGACCAGAGAAAATCTCTCTTATATCCGGGTTTCTCTTATATCAGGGTTTCTCTTATATCCGGGTTTCTTATATCCGGGTTACACTGTATACACAAAAAAAACTGCAGCACGAGTCCCATATATTCTGCTTTTGGAGTTGTGTGATAGATTTCTTAAATTATCTCTAGGGTGGTTGTTTATATATCTATCTGCCCAACATTCACGTTCTCATGTTTTTAATACCGGATACGCTTATGAGGTAACGTACTTGTGCATTTTGTGGCTGGAATTGACCCCAGATCAACCCTCATGTATAAATATCTTCCTTCACCCTTTGAGCCCTACATTCCTGAACAATTTTAACCCTTCTGCCTGAGTCAAAATTCGCAAATAATTGTTATGTAATATTTCAAGCTAGATAGTTACAAGTGTTTATCCACTGTTCAACCGGTGGCTGGTCATCAGGTCATATTTTCCTACCACTGGTAAAGCGGTGGTTAGAGCTCAAAGGCTTAATGTTTAGCGTGAAAGTGAGGTTCGAACTACTCTGCCAAACAAAATAACACCGGACTGAGAATGTAAGTTAGTCATGGGATACTAGTGCATATTCGCACACTTACTTCTTTGACAACCTTTGATGTAAGTTTACGGTAAGTGCTAGTGCCAGTCTGCCTGCTGATGATACAGAGTGCGGGGATTTGGATTCATCTTTCTTTAAGATCGGTCATGGGAAGGAAACATAAGCGATCTCAATTAAAGTTCAAGCTCCGTTTAGCCGCTTTGTTTTTCCGTCCTGATGCAACATGGAGATCCGAATACGCATTGGACTAGCGAAAGATGCATTCCACATGCTATACAAGGTGCTGAGAAAAGGGAAATATCCGTTAGAAACGAAGAAAAGAGAGATGGATTGCTGTGTGATATCCATTCCCATCTATGGTAGTTAATGCTGGACAATCTCCCCACGGATGAGGAAAAAATAGAGGTAACAGCAATGCTCACTATTTACATTATTCGGACTATTGTCCTCATTTTTGTCGCCATATATATTACAACGTTTCGACCGTTGTACGTTCCGACCTTCTTCAGGTGGTTGGAATGTCGAATTGAACCCTTTATTTCGCTCACTGGGGTAGACTGTTCTAGTTCCACGTGTCATGTTTAATGGATGTCAGTTGTTAGTTATCTCCTGTTAATTTCCCCTCTGAAAGTTCTCCACTACCTTAACCGGGTATTGAACTCACACTCTTTGGGTCCTGAAATTGGATCTAACCAACGCCTTTTTTCCACTGTGCTATGTGTTCTTGAGAAAAAGAAATATAGGCAGAAACAGCAATGCTGTCCTACATAATGATACTGATAATTTTATGGCCAGAGCGAGTAAGCGACAAACAAGTCTTAAAGACAACTGCATCAGAAAGAACACTTCTGCTCAAAATCAGGAAAAAAAATGCTGAAATTAATTGAATAGATAATCTAGAAGGAGGGCTTGGGAAACGTAAGCTTCAATTGATAGCAAGAAAGATAAATAAAAGGCAGCTTGTGTTTATGGATGGCATAAGGGGGCGACCTTATTAAAAGGAGAGAAGGTAGTGGAGTGCCATTATCGCCTATGTCCTGAAGGAAGTCAACACATAGAAAATTGTAACTGTTATGTCACATGCACCTCCTAAATATATCATATTTACACCCGTCAATAGTCATTTATTAAGAAGTCTCACATAAGAAATAAAAACGACTTCCTGTAATAAGTTGTATTAATATTTGCAATGATATAGTATGTATAGGGGTGTGCGAATGCAGTTCTGATGTCAGAACCGAAGCAAAATATCAGGATTTCTATTATAGATATTTTTCTAGGCAAGATTTCGCTATATAAATTAATCAATAAAATCAGATCCCCTTTGTACGAATTCAATTCTGGGTTTCTCCCAGAAAACATATATATATATATATATATATATGTGTGTGTGTGTGTGTGTGTGTGTGTGTGTGTGTGTGTGTGTGTGTGTCTGTGTGTGTGCCTATGTATCTGTGTGTGTCTGTGTGTGGTATATAGATATCATTACCTGAAAATCATCCTCAATGAAATATACAGAACTTATAGGGAAAAATGTCAATAATTTTATTCGTAAGTAAACAAATGAATAAAAGACACGTAAAATCTTAAATTACTTTCTGCAAAAGCAAAGAGAAAATGTAGAACAAAAATAAGATAATAGAAAAGCATTTCGATAAGATTCCAATCAGATATTTACTGCCATTTTGCTTTCAATAAAAACTAAATAAAAAAAATATACTAAACGTTTATTATGCCTTCTTTTCTTTTTAAGTATTTTTTCGTGAATCAATTTTGAATTTCTTTCCTAAAATATTTCTTCAACGGATCTCCAGTTACAGAATCAACTAAAGAAAAAAAGTATAAAAAATATTCATAAACTAGCTATAATACCCACCGTTACAAGGGCTAAGCCCATGTGTAGCGAAGGGGGAAATAATGACAAAGACAGTTAATCATCAAATGAGAAAAATGGTGGATCCGCGCATCTTTCCTTTTAATAACGTAATCCTTTGAAAATAAATATTGAAAATTTTTCAACCACTTAGTCGCATTCCCGCCGACAATAAAAAAATGCTTCGTGATCCTTTTGAAGAGAATTTAAGTAAAGTCTCTAGACAGACAAAACCAGTAAGGAACGACAACTGAGTGCAACTGTTCACGACAGGGCTTAAAAGACATTCCCTTACACGTTCACCCATCTTCCTCACCATCTTATATTCACTGGGACTATTTTTTTAAATTGTTTTAAATTCCCCTCCCCCCACAGACAATAAATTTACATAAGGTGACTAGTTAGTACTTTTATGGAGGCAATGAGGTATTATGGTGGATGTAGTAAAAGATTTACGTAAGATTTCGTTATTTTGGTGTAAGGTATATTGTTTTATATATTGGGTAAGTGTTTGTGGCTAGCTAAGTCAAGACAGAAGGACGCCATTTTCTCCATTTCCCCCTTTTTAGCCTTGTGCCACATTTTGTATCATTATACAAATAAAAATCTTCCTAACCAAGCTATGTGACATTTACACTCTTCCTCACCAAGCTACGTGACACTTACACTTTCCTCCTCACTTTCTCCCTTGCCCGTCTTTCTCACACGTACACTGGAAAAAAATAACTTTTCCTTGTTTCTCTTTCCCTCTATTCGACATGTGAATATCAGATTCTCCAGGCGCTCTTTCCTCGTTATGTGTCCCAGAAACTTACGCTGCCTCTTCCTGATGTTAAGCATGAACCTCCTCCTTGTCTGCATCCTCTCGAAGACATCATTGTTGCTAACACGCTCGGTCCACGAAAACCTCAGCATCTTTCTGAATAAGCACATCTCCGTCGACTCGAGTCTCTTCTTCGTCCTTGAGGAAATCGTCTAACATTCGCTGCCGTAAAAAAAGGACAGATGTCACAGGTCACCCATTCGAATTATAACATTTTGATATTTATTTTATGAAAAATGCGGCCATTTTACTTAGTTGAAATATATTAATTAATCGCGTTTACCATTAATTTGTAATTAAATCTGTATGTTTTTATTTATTTTCTTGAGTAATTACAGTTTTACTTTAGTTTACATATTCATCATGCTATCGGTTTCATCTTCGTTCTGTTAACGCTACATTTCGATCGAAATAAACATGCAGAGGCGTATATTGTTGTGGCATAGTAATTTGGGAAAAAGTTTCTTTAGTCTTCCTCACGTCTACTTTGTGTATAACAGACTGTGCTATTGTTGTGTCCACTAAAATATCAAATACAATATTTATAAACCAATCACACTCAAGAAAATACTTACATGCTAAAACACACCAATGAAATCATAGAATACAAATCAGAAAGTTTGTTGTATTAGTCACAATGATTTAGGTAGATACCGCTCAAATAGCGTGCGGACGTAGTAGAAGACTTACCACGTGGCTTTTTAAGGTCAATTAGGAAGAAATAAATGATTTAATTATGGAGCCGATTTTGTGACGAAAAAGTTTATAAAAACACACGAAATCCGGCCCAACCAGGATACACACAGCTGTCACCAAACTCCACGCAAATCTCGCTTATGATCTTCACGACCTCATACTAAAAGCAACAGCGTTGTCAAACATCAAAATACGGCAACACCGCCAACAGTAAGAAACAATTTCTATCTCTTGTATCCGCTTTACTATGAATCATGCACACACGTGTTGACTTTTTCATACAAACACACATATTTCATTGTTTCTCACATACGTACACAGAGACACGATATATTTTATTTCAGAACTTTATCAACCTAAAACAAAAAAGACATTACTTTCCAATTTATCACCAACTGCTTGTATTCTTGTTGTTATATTAAATTCACGTTTATTTGTTGAAACTACCTTGTCTTTTCGACTGAATGTTATTCTTTCAATGAAAATCGTGTGATTATTCTAAACGGCCGAATTACGAACAAAACAACCCAGCAACAATATTTTGTTATTATATCGAATTCCGACACTCCGAATTTTAACATTCAATGAAAAAACGAGTAGGATTCCTACACTATATTTAAAAACAGAATTGCCCAAAATAGTCTTCGAATCTGATTCCGAAACGGGTTAAAAACAGTAAACATGGATAGAATGAATTGTAAAATACAGAGAATATTGAAAACAATTCACCGCTTGGTTTCATATAATCATAATAGTTGCGTGTTTAATTGTATGTTCTTAGGAGGAATTAAAATTCATACAAATATTAGTGCTTACAAAACCACAGAATTGAGGGACATCCAAGAAAACCCAGAGTGCATAGTAATGAACTGCACTACAATATGTATTCAAATTTGCCTGTTTAATTTCATAAATTTTCGAAAGATAATTAAAATCAAGAGAAAATAAAACAACATATAAACTGTTCTTTTAAAGATTTATATATATATATATATATATATATATATATATATAAACTACAATTTTCCATGATTTTCTCACGTACATTCCTATCTGCTCGATGCGTTTCCAAATGTAAACAAATGACGTCACACATTATGAAATAGACAAAGTCCGACAATTATTTTAAGACATTTATGTTTCTACATTCTTTTTATAGATACAAATATTTAAGTAAATGATCTGATTATAATAAACAGTATTAACAACATTTACCGACCTGAATGTCGGAGAAATTGTCATTGAAAATATGCGTCCTCCGAAACGCTCCTCTGTGGTGAAATTGTTAAAAGCAAATCAGGCTATATGACGGTTCCATGTAGGATACAGGTTCGATTTCTGTCGGGAAGGCCCCTGCAGGAGGCCACATATACTTTAACATTTATCAAAAGAGCTGAGCGATAGATGTAAAACACAATTTTAATAGGTCGTCTATTTCAAACACGAGTATTAATTTTATAACATTTGAAGTTATAAAAATGTTTTAAATCTTTAAAATCTACTGAAATCACAGGCGAGTATACTTACATTAACACTGTTTAAAAACATATATATCTACTCCAATAATTCCATCCACAAAATATAATGTTTAACATAATCATACATATATAACGCCTTGAGCAAACTTTAGACTGCTTTTGAAAGGCCTGGTGATCCGACATATATATATATATATATATATATATATATATATATATATATATATATATATATATATATATATATATACTGATTTTGTGTATGTATAAATGATATCGTTATTTAAAGAGAGGTAATTTGCCTTTTATGAATCATTGAGTTTCCTTGAAAACAATGAAATGTCTGCTAATATGCAATCGCTGTTTACATGAGCGTTTCTCAAGAAAATCCCTTTTGAAATTGCCTGAAACAACAACAGGTTGCAATAATTTATTTGGGGAGTGAAAAATACGCTGCTTTCTGTGTTGCAGTGGTATTTTATCGTAATCAAGTTCTACAAAAGGAAGCTTTTCAAATTAGGAATCGATTCTTCGAATCCTGGCCTTTTTAAAGAGAGATAGAAAGAGAGAGAGAGAGAGGAATTAATATAAAAGATACAAGGCAATGAGGAGGAAAGCTCGTTTTTATAGCGTAAATTAACTACGAATAAAAACATAATAGGAAGGAGAACGAAGAAAAAGAAGCAGAATAATTGAAAGAAAACGAACGATTTAAGAAATAATTATTTAAAGTAAGGAATAACCAAAGAAAGTGAAATTATTTCTGAAAAGAAAGAAAGAAATCAACAGTGAAAAGAGAAAAATAAAAATCCTTAATATAAAGAAAGAAAATAACATTAATAATGAAAATAAGAAAATAAAAAAATGATATTGAAAAGAAAGAAAGAAAATTAAACAACAGCGCAAAGAATGAGACAAACAATGAGTCAAAGAAAACGAATAATAATAATAATAATAATAATAATAATAATAATAAAGAATATTATAATGATTGTAAAAAGAAGGAAAAGAATGAAAACAAAAATGAAAAGAAAGAAAAAGAAATAAAGAAAGAAAATATGAAAAGGAAACGATTCAAAATGAAAAAAGAAAGTGAAAAATAATGAAAATAGAGCAAGAAAGTGAATATAATAGTGAAAAGAATGAAAACAAAAAAACAGAAAGTTATAATCCAGGAAAGGAAAATAAATAAATAAAAGAAAGAGAAAATGCGAAAATAAAAGGGAAAATAAAGTATAAATAAATTTGTAATGTTAAAAATGAAAGAACGAACGAACGAATGAACGAAAGAATAGAAATTAAACTATAAGGAAAGAAAAACGTACAAATATAGTTATTTGAAAAAAACCCAAAAAGAATGAAAGTTAAGAAACAATTAAAATAAATATATCAATAAAGTTTGAAAGAAACAAAAAAAATAAAGTGGAGAAAAAATAATTTGAATAAAAAGTGTAATGAGATAAATAATAAATCTTATAAACAGTATTTGAAATGAAAGTGAAACGAACAAAAGAATTGAGAAAAAAAAAACATCATGGCGGAATTTAAAAAGGGAATAAAACGCAACGATACTAAAGACGAAGCAAAGGAAAGAAAGGGAATTAACAAAATGATAGGAATAAAGAAATAATTAAGAAAAGGCAGTCGCCAACACGGATAAATCATGAAATAGAAACAAAAACAAGTAGAAAAGTAGATAGAAAGGGAAGAAGAAAATAACGATACAGTAAAAGTATAAAAGAAAGAAAGAAAGAAAGAAAGAAAGAGCAAAAAAAACGAAATGAATCAAGGGAGATCGAAAATATAAAACGAACACGAAAAAAATAATTACTAAAAAGAACGACGAAAATATCAGGGACAAAGAACTGTTAAAATTTAGAAGAAATAAACAAAAACAAAGAAACGAGGAAAGTGAAAAGGAGAAAAATTGAAGGCAAAGAAAAATGAAGGTAAAGAAAAGAAAGCCGGAAAATCAAAAAATACATGAGCAAGCGAGAAAGGAAGAAATACTAAGTGCGATAACGAAAATAACAGAAACAATGAAATATTAAAGTTTAGAAGAAAGAAAGAAAGAAAGAAAGAAAGAAAGAAAGAAAATACAAGTAGTTGGAAACATAAAGAATATGCATGAACACACAATGAAAAATGTTAGAAATAGATTTAAAAAATATCAAAAACAAAGAAATATTTAAACATGGACGAAAGGAAGAAAGTCCTAAAATGCAAAAATAACTAAAGATAAAATAGAAAAAAAATACAAGAAAAGAAACATTAGAAAAAGAAAGCAACAAATAGTTTACAATGAAAAACAGAAAAAAAAAGGAATGACCATCATTGAAGCCCGAGATGTTATCAAAGTTTTGGCTGTCAGCAGGTATTTCTATTTAACTGCTGAGTTTATCTCAACTTCTCATCACTCCCATTCGATTCTCTGCGGATTATTATAAAGTTTCATGACTTTCCTTTTTTTATTTCTTCTATTTCGTTATGGTTTCCATTTTTTGTTTATTTGAACGAGCAAGCAAGAAAGTCTGGACTGTTTATCAATTGTTGTCAAGTATAATTTGACAATGCCTTCTTTCTCCCCACCCCAACTGCTTAACATTTTCATAGAAATAATCTCTTTTATTTGTGGTAAAAAAACAAAACAAATTCCAGAAATATGTCCTGCTGTTCGTGATTGAGAGTAAATATTAAGTTGATGCAAAAGTTCTCGGCTTTTTTTTTTCTTCTTTTATTCATATAAATTGATAGCATCGTTTTTCAGTCAACAGAGTTTTTTTTCTCTGTCTTTCTCTTTATATTATATGTCCATAATGCTATATATGTATCTGATCCTGAAAGAACGGTTCGGCGCGTGATTTGAGGAATTCTTTAGATACTTCGAAAACTTTTGGAATCGTCAACCAGACAATGAATATTTGTATGGAATGAAACAAAGAAGGCTCTGACAATGACAGATTTGTCGACTTGGCGGCAAGTAGAAGGACGTATCAGTCTTGTTTTAGAATCTGTTTTTGTGTAGAATTTAAAACGTGAAGGCAACAAAATCACCATTCAATTTCCTTGCTTATTATTATTCTATTCAAAATGCGACGTTCAAAAGAGCCAATTGCTCATTGTACTCTTCAGTAATAATATTTCGTCTGGATTTCAGCAGTCTCTAATAAATACTTTCCTTTTTTTTGTAATTCTGCTACAGTAGAGATAGCATTACACCGTAGTTAATTTTGAAGTGTGTAAACTTTTCACTAATTTTATAGTGTGCGCCTTGCCAAGGGAACATACCTAGTGTTTTTTTTTCTTTTAGAAGAAAGACAACTCTGTATTTAAAACACTTATCGTGGGACACAACGGCAACATACAGCAGAATAGCCTGTGCTCTGTCAATCATTCTAGGAGAAACTGATTGACACAGTCCAGTCTAACCTGCTATTTAAATCATAGCCAGTAGAGAGAAGAGATGCATCATACCTTTTTTTTAGTTTTAATTCCCCCCACCAATATAGATAACAAATGTTTCCACACAGATTACTTTGCTGTTGTCATTTTTACAGGTAGTTGGAATTTGGCAAGGACTTCCTTTGTTTTTAGACTCTGATTAAATCCTTCATTGTCTAACGCCAGTGACATTTTTTTTCGAAATTGGTTTCTGCGGGTCGAACCAAATGCGAAGGACAACGTGAGTTTAAGTCGAACACATTTTTCATAGCTTCTGCATTTTTTTTCATTCAGATTTATCAAAGATACATTACAGTTGTTTTTTTTTTGTTTTTTTTTTGTTTTTGCTTTTTGTTGTTTTTGTTTTTCGTTGTTTTTTTTTTTTTTTTGCACCAGGTGAGTAAACGTGAAAGATATTTCTCTTTACAATAGAAAACGACCTTTTGAATTTTTTCATAACACCACATCTTTCTTTCTCTCACCCTCTTTAACACTCACGCACACGCACGCACGCACACACACACACACACACACATATATATATATATATATATATATATATATATATATATGAGAGGCTTTAAAATAAAAGAAATATTAATTATATGTTCAGATTGTTCAATCAAACATGCTTTAAATATATATATATATATATATATATATATATAAAATAAATATTCATTACAGATTCATATATATATATATATATATATATATATATATATATATATTAAAGCATGTTTGATTGAACAATATGAACATGTAATGAATATTTATTTTTATTTTAAGCCTCTCATATTCCTGTATCAATTTCTTGGTACAAAATTGATGGAGAAATGCAGCGTAGCTGTATTTATATATTGTATTTTCCCAAGTACTTTCAGTTTCATCCAAAATCATCTTCAGGGGTAAGACAAAGAATTAATGTAAGTTATGGAAAATATGTGAACATGAACACTGTTAATATCGAAAAAATTGCCGCTATGTAATGTTGGTAACTTGTAAAGTAAATTCTTATACAAACTTGTAATTAAGTGTTTTAAAATATTGTTTTTAATTCTAGTTTTTTATCAATTACAATTCAAATATTTTAAAACCTTGCTGATACAAACATTTTAGAACTTTGTTGCTATATTCATAATAGATTTTATTTATTTTGAGCCATACATTTATATAAGGTCTTCCATAATTTGATGTTTTTCTTTCTTTATTTTCATGATGGAGTATACTTGTATTGTTGGTTAACATTTCTCAAAATCGTGAAGGTAGACAGGAATATTTTTTAAATGCTGAGTGATTGAACTATAGTCATTTAATATATGGACGTGTCAGTTTGTGTGGGAATAACAAAAGCCCTAGACAGGTGTAAGTGGGTGAATTTCTCAAAGATAAACTCTGGTGCATTATATTCCTTGATATTCGGACGAGTAAGCTCACCTTGGCTGTTATCCTACAACGGTTCAGCTCTTATCTTCGTACTCGTTAACCTACTAGCTTTGCGCTGAGTCCTGAATTCCTTCCAAGAGAATACATTATTTTCCTTCTTCTTTCCATATTCCGGGGATATTTCATATCACTTAAGCAAATCATTCACCTGAGTCATGTTGTTAAATAGCCTCGCCAGATCGACGTTTTCATATGGATGCCTTGCATGTCACCAAAAACGTTCAAACAAATTAACATGCCAGAGGTTTTCAAAAGCTTTCCAAGATCAATGGTTACAAATGGCTAAAAGAGAATTACATCTATGGGCCTTAGTGAAAACGGCACTTCTTCAAACCTTGTGAACTGGCGCTAAACAATCACAAAAGAGAACTGTACCAACTAATAGAAGGCAGATTGTTTCAGGACTTTCTACAGTATCAAGAGCTAAATTTATTATCACATGTAACTAGAAGATAAAATAATGACATAATCAAGATGTTAAGATTCCACACTACTTCAAATAAAAGGTTAAGAAGGAAATCCATCAATCCTGGAAAAGACCGATATAAACTACTGGACTCGAGAGACCCATTTTCCTGAACGGTTTTTATAAAAAAAGATTTCATAAATTTAAGCCAACAGTAGTACTGGCTGTTCAGCCAATGAATGTCAAATATTATCTCATACAGAATCGGTCAATATTACCATTAGAGATGAGCGGAAAGATACTACACGTTGATCTCAGCCCAAGGAGTAGTGTAAACCATACTTCAAGTAACACTAACAGCTCAGTCACTGATTAACAAGTGTTTCCTTATAAGCAAAAAACTAATATTACCATTACTGTTAATATTCACTAGTCTTTTTTCCCTTTTTATGCCTTTGGTCGTTTCTTCTACTGAACTAGAGTTTGCGACGATCAGCACTACCAAAATCAGGGATTTAGCTCACACCTGCGATCTTAAAGTTTTTTTTTTAAAAGCATGTTCACCCCAAGCAATGTAATAAAACAATGCAACGCTTAACACAATTTACTCTTAATCCCAAACAAAAACGATTACAGTTTTCTGGCCACTGCCCCAGAGTGGACATGAGTATCGTCTCATCCTTAATCTTATGGCAACCTTCTGGAAGTGTCTTTTCAATACACCATTGCTCGGCTACTCAGGGTGGCACATTGGGGATTTGGGGACAGCAATGCAGTACCGAACAGTGTGGAAAGGGATTTTCCATGGAGTTCCGACCAACCATAGGAAGGTCGAAGGATACATGATGATGATGATGATGATGATGAAATCTACTGAGAAACAATGGTTTACTGGGGGTGGAAGAATTAGTAAACAGAAACATTACTAATGGGCGGGAACAAATGAAGAGTAATCAGGAGGACAGCAGATAGCGATTGACATTGTAATTTTAAAGATCAAAGTTGTCTGGAAAGCATGAAGCCGGAAAAGATTTCCACAAGCGAGTCTTGCGAGAAAATAAAATGTTGGCATAGAACTTGCGGTTACATCTTGCCAACTCAACTGTAAATTGGTGATATCGACGGCAGTCAAGTACTGCGCTTAAATTCATAAAGTCTAGGTACCACAGCAAAGTTTTCATCCGAACAATTACCGTCAAATTATTTATAGAAAAGACCCTGGGTAGCAGCCTTACGATGATGGAAAAGTGACTGAAGCCGAGTCAGAAGATCAGATATGCATTAATTATTTCAATAGAGCTATGTGTTACTTTGGCAATCCTATGCCTTTACTGTATTCGACTCTTACTAGTTGCTAAATCAAATAAATCTCGTTTGCACATCTATTAATTGCAGCTTACGCTGTTAGAGAGTTTTTGACACCTTGTAAGAATGGAACTCGAAACATGGGTAATGGACTTGCGAAACAAGCTGGCTAACATCCTAAGTTTAGAAACAGACATATGAATTACCTGTTGTATACTTAAATAAATATATACTTACCTGGTGTTTATAGCAAATGAATAGTCATCCGTGACCAGCTTTCGTAATTATATGCCTAGTTGCTGGGGACCCGTGACACTTTCAGGCTCTTCCCTTATTCTTTATTATATTTGATTTGCCATACTTTCTTGAGAAAGATAATGATGTAATTTCCCGTTGACTTCTCCTCAGTTTGAAATTCAGAGCGTTCCTTCTCTTAGACTATAGAGATAAGACTGGTGTTTAATCCGTATATAGGAGGAGTAAAGAGATAGATTCATGGATATCTAAATGGTATTCATGCAAAAATGAACGCAATAGACTAACCCGACATTTTGACTCTTCTTTCCGGTTTTAGTTTCTCCACTGATATCCCTTACACAACTCTCACATCCCAAATGCCCGGATTACGGTAAAGACATTTTGTGTATTATTAAGCATTTTTATTTCTATACACTGACTCATTAATTGATTGTATAGAAATACAAATGCTTAGTAATACGTGAAACGAGAATGAGTTAAAAACTCACTTTTTCACGCGTTCTCATTGTTACAAATGAAAAACGCGCTAATCATCTTGGGTGATTTCACATATGGTGTATTATATGTGACTTTCGTTAAACTGTTGATTTTTTTTTTCAACTTTTGACTGTACGACAGTAAATTAGAAGGAATGTGCTTTCAGCAGTGGATGTAGTTTTATATAGTTTTCCTAAAAACCCAATTTTATTGTTAGCCACCGTGACTGAAGGAAAGTTTTGTAGTTGTGGTGATATATATTTTTTGCAGGATAAGAGGATATAACTTCGGGGCCATTTATAATTTTGGACACAGCCGCATAAGCGCAAACCCAGAGTTAAAACTGAACAAAAAATCGTATCAATTTGAATCAGCTAATTGCTTCTCTGTGACAGAAAATGGAAGGATTATTTATATATTGTTATTTGTTGATTTTAAACGAACCGCTTCGATTTTAAATTGATGCATTTAAAATCAAGAAGGAACAAATTGTGTAAAAAAAAGGAAATACAAGAGAAAAGAGTGAAAGAATGCGAGTAGAGAGAAACGGTGAGAGAGAGAAAAAAATCTGATAACTGACTGAATATACGCCTTAGGATACGATTTTGTCTGCGTTTGCGTGTATGTATGTATATGAGTCTATGTAAGAATTTGCTGAATGGCTAAGATAGTTGGATAATTCATATTATGATTCGTGCCAGGAATTTAAAATTATAATTTCTTTTTAATTCAAGCTGGATCTCCCCAGTAAAATCTGGCATAAAACAATAATAAATGGATTTTCTTTCATTTGGTTCTGTCCTTGATTTAATTAAGTAAATCTACACACACACACACACACACACACACACACACACACACACACACACACACACACATATATATATATATATATATATATATATATATATATATATATATATATATATATATATTATTTTATATGCGCAGTACTTAATGGAAAGTACATAATATAAGTGATAGAGCCAACATTCAGTTGTATGAGTTTGGGACACTAAGTTTCATGTTGTTACGATCATCAGAGAAATTTTGATGATCGCAAAAGCGTGAAACCCAGGGTCACTAACTCATATCCATACAACTGAATATATGTATATATATATATATATATATATATATATATATATATATATATATATATTTCAATTAATGGTGCAATTATAATTGGTGTATCATATTTATATTGTTTATGAAGATGTATTCTCGCCATTTAAATCATTAATCTCTATATTTGTTTTTTGTATGAATGATTCATGAATTTATATATATATATATATATATATATATATATATATATATATATAATAAAAAAGGCTTAAACTCTAATATTCCATGGTCATAATTTATTCGATTGAATAAATATGATCCAATTCATCAGACCTTTGTAGGTCTGATGAATTGGATCGTATTATATCCTTACTCTGTCCTGGACATTGAGTTCTACCTGGATTCTATCCTCTTGGAATATTTTTTTTTGTATACAAATATATATGTATGTGTATGTATACATATTCATATGTTTTGCATATGTATGTATATTTACTACTAATATTATATATATATATATATATATATATATATATATATATATATATATATATATATATATATATATATATATATATATATATATATATATATATGAGAAAGAGAGAAAAGGGGAGAAAGAAAAGAAAACAGTAAAGTAGAAAGAAACATCTCAAAATATGCATTAGAAAAAGATTATTTTCGATTTCTACAAAATGGAGATTTCAATTATTTTTCTTCTGTTTATCGTTAGGACTTCCTTCATGTTCTTCCTTGGAGGAACTTGTCTTTGATTTGGGGAATTTTACGAAAACAAAATCAGAATCAAACAACGAAAATAAAGTTAAAGAGCCAAAAAAAAAAAAAATACACAATGGATCCCGTCGCCGTTAAAAATCAATATTTAATTACACGATTAATATCCGTTCCAGAAAAAGATGAAGTCATCGATGCAACAAATATGTTTTCAGCTCAAAGACGCAAATGGATCACCAATACAACTCAATCAAATAACCAAGCCCACAGACATAACAAAGCAATCTTTTTTGCTTAAATCATACGAACAATAACAAAGATCTATAAATAATAAGGAATTTCTGTCTAAAAGAATGTCTATTAGAAAATAATTTAGATAAGGTAGAATGGAAATAACTCTAAAATTATATGCGTAAAGGATCAATATTTTATTTACGTAATAGATGATGCAATTCTTTATGGAGTTGTATTCTAAATTTAATAAAAAAAAAAACTCAGTCATTTAGAACATCGTATCAACTCTTCCCTTACGTCTTCTTTGCTTTTCTGGTCTGAAAAAATTTTAATTGTTTATTACCCCTTAAGCAGAGGAACATTTTTTCGGCCAGTCCATGTTGGATTCAGATGACTATTACTACTACGACTACACGCAAAAGACAATGTTTAAAAGATACAACATAGGAAGAAAAATTCATTCTTTGAAATAATAAATTCTTCGCCTGATGAAGTTTTAAAGACCCGAAACACATTTAGCTAAATATAGAGATTAAAGCGTATAAAAAATCCACATAATAATCAAAAACGTTTACGGCTTTCTCTCCCTTTAAAATATACACTTTTCTCCCGTTGCAACAACAATAATCTCTCCTTATATATATATATATATATATATATATATATATATATATATATATATATATATATATATGATGCAGAGAAACTTAGCACTTAACTTAAGGGTGTTGGTTCAGTCATGCCGACTTCGAAGTTTCGTGAACGCATTACAGTAATGCTTTCATTCTTCAGGGCTGCTGATCAGCGACATTTAACTTTCTATCTTTACCTTCTGACATCGAGCAGTTTATGGCAAAAAAAACTGTCTGCTTAAAATGCTTTCCCACAAGTAAACTACTAAAAAAGAACCAGTATTTGGCACCAAAAACTCTTACAAATTAATAATATATATATATATATATATATATATATATATATATATATATATATATATATATATATGCATATATGTGTGTGTGTATGAAAATTTTTCAGTTAACCTGTAGAAAAAGAAAATATATATATATATATATATATATATATATATATATATATATATATATATATATATATATATATGTTGTCATCCACAGACAGAATGTTTTGCTGTTTCACAGCTCATCAGTGTGGCTAGACATCCGATTGCTTCAAGAATCGGAGACTTTCCCCCTAATCTATCGGCTCGCAGTTGAAAGAAAGGCGAATTTTTTACGTACTTATTTGGGAATAAATACGCCAATGATTGACAGTGCCTAATTCGGAGAGAGCTTGTAATATTAGTAGCATTAGTCATTGTTTACCAATTTGCACTTATCTCGCAAGAGTGCACAACCGAACTTTAGTGTTTCGGGTTCGTATGGAGTTCCATCTCTCAAAATTATCTTGACTCATGTTAAATGACTTATGATACATAGAAACCGCTTTACAGTGGCATGTAGATAAACGATAAATTACAAGACAACGAATTCACCGAGGAAAAATGAACGATATAAAATGTGTTTGACGCTAATGTTCAAATGGCGAGGAAAAACATGACTGATGTACGCAATTTAAAGTTTAATGACTATGGTTAAAGAGGAATCGGACTTTCTGCGAATGACAAAACAGAAGTTCCATCAATGCCCTGTGGTAAAAGCCACACAAAATGGTCGATCTGTTTATCTATCGTGGAAGTAACTTCCACTAACATTGATGCAAATATCATCATGGGCAAAGCGTGTACTGCATTGGAGAAGCTGTCAATAGACTAGAAATCGACTTTGACGGATAAAATGAAACGAGGCATCTTCCAAGCTATAGCTGTCTTGTTCTATGGCATGGACTTTGTCAACTATAAAGATTATACGTGTTTCACTGTATATATCCTAGACAAAGCATCCAACAAAAAGTATCTGTATGGCCATCTACCTCCTATCTCACAAATCATTCGAGAGAGATTAAGACAACGAGAATTCTTGAAGAAGTCACGATAAGTTAATCAATGATGTTCTATTGTGGACACAAAAAATGAGCCCACTAGTATGACCACTCCATTCTAAACATACATTTATCAAATATTTAAAGATTTAGGGTGCAAGCCGAAGACTTACCAGGTGCGATCGCTAATTGCGAACACTGGGAAGAAAGAGTCGTGGAGATATGTGCAGTCGCCAAGCCTTGATGAACATGTTTAATTAAGTACATCGTAATAAGTTATTTTTATCTTATTAGTTTTACCTCGTCTTATTATTGTTGATTTCTGTTGCGACACTCTGGCGCGATACATTCTTCGAATGCTAAAGCTCATCAGGAAAGATTTTGAAAAATCAATAACATTGGTTGCCAATCTTATAGACCCGACTTCCATCGACTTCGCTTGAACATCTTCAACCACGAAAGGTCTCAATGATCATGAAGTACATACTTTTCAGTCGAATTTCAGTCAGTCAGTTATGTGCCATGCGTGATACACGCTTAGTTGATCATATATCTTTCTATGCATAACCAATGAAGCAGATTGTTTCCCGCATTAGATTGCCACATTCTCTGGGGTAGACCAATTGCCATCCAAGGCTATAGAACCCGGCTTGTCCTGCTATTTTTATATAGCTGGAAGTAAGAGAAGAAGAGTATTCATAACTGTCCTAAGGGTATTAGCACGTAAGTGAATGCAATGCATTTGACTAGAATTTGAACTGAAGGATATATGTATATATATATATATATATATATATATATATATATTGCTACTCAAATGCACAATTATATAATTGTGTATTTGGGAGGCAATCCCAGTTTTATTTTATACATATAATATTTTTCAAAAGATTTTAAATGCTACATATGTTACTATATAAAAAACGTAATTCCTCTATAATATAGAGATTTTCCAAGCGTAGCTCAGATGTGGCACAAGGTCAAAAGTATGGGGCATCCAGTGAGGATCGAACTCACTACTTAGTCGTAATTGTTCTAGAGAGACAAGCTTGCTAACCATTACACCACGTCGAGGTGTACTATTCCTGTATAATATATGGACTGCACCAGCATTGATTAAACCAGATATTGTGTTCAAATTTAAATTATGTAACGGCCAGTCTCTACAGAGCACATGATGATTGCGTTGTGCCTGAAACTCCAAGTCGTGTTACCAGTGAAGGAGGATATATATCTTTATTATTATATACTTGATCGGCGTTCTACATTATATCAAGCCCTATGTTATTAATACCGGTACTCTTTGTGAATATATATATATATATATATATATATATATATATATATATATATATATATATATATAGATAGATAGATAGATAATAAAATTATTTGTTATCAGTATAAAATTTCTAATTGATATAGATCCCTTAAGAGCTCTATGTCAAAGACAGAGCAACAACAATGGTATTTTAAGTGTTTGTTTCATTATTATATATATATATATATATATATATATATATATATATATATATATGAGTGTGTGCGTGTGTGAGAGAGAGAGAAATCTTTAGAATCAGTCAGCGTAATACGAAAATGGCTGATATTTTAAAGATTAAATTTAAATGTATTCACAAATGTTACGTTTAGCGCATGCGTTGACGACTCTGAAGAAAGCAAACGTGTGAATAGCATTTTCCCCCTTACTCTGTTCATCAGTCAACTAGTTGTGCAACTTTCAAAAGAATCTGACCTTTACCTCAGACTTCCAAAAGTCGTCGTAATGCAATCTCATTATTATATATTGTTGCGCTAAGGTTATTTGAAAGGTTTGCAAGTTTATTTTCCACAACGTAAAACGCGATTGCAAGCAAACCATGATTTTCTCTCTGCAAGGTTCCTTCTGAAAGGGAGACATATGCTAATTCTATAGATTTTATTTTGTCCATTGATACAATACAAAATTAGCGCCTGTTTCAAGAATTCAATTCAATGAATAAAAAAAAATGCAATTTTTGTCTTCCATACTTACAAAGTAATCACTACTAACAAAACAGAAATGCATTCAATATAAGCATCGATTAAGTGTTTATTTGAGAGCGTTTATTGCTACAGAAGGCTTGTTGGGTCCATAACAGATCAGATTTTATTCAAAATAGTCAAAAATATAGGAAATTGTGCTAAAATGCTTCAAAGTCGGCAAAAGCTGATATTTTCCCCATTATCGTCAGATATATTTTATCTTCTAAAGGTCATTATATTTATTTAATAATAATATATATAATAGATAACAAACGAAGTATCCAATAAAAACTTAGATTGTCAATAATATATAAGTAAATAACTAATAAATATAACTAAGATATAAATAATATTTTTGTCAGTTCCCCATATATAGAATTAACATTCAAAATTCAAGATTTTACAAGGTCCTCTGTGCCAAACCACCGTCATCGATAAAAAAAAAATGCACAACATTTTTCAACAACAATTCTTCACCCAATATAAGACCTTAAGATTGTAATGATCATAGAAGCATCCTCTTAGGAGTCTATTCTATAATGTAGTCGTTCTTGCGAAGTAGGGAATGGAGATAACTTGATACACTATACGTAGCATGGTCTAGGGCTGAAAATGTTTTGAACTGGTGGTTTGTAGATTGTCAGAAATATATATATATATATATATATATATATATATATATATATACAGTGTAACCCGAATATAAGAGAGTTGTCGGGACCGGAGAAGAAGTCTCTTATATTCGGGTTTCTCTTATATCAGGGTTTGGTCTATTTTATATACATTAACACAGGCTCTAATTATGGACCAGAGAAAATCTATCTTATATCCGGGTTTCTCTTATATCCGGGTCTCTTATATCCGGGTTACACTGTATATATATATATATATATATATATATATATATATATATATGGAATTAATTAATATATGGAATTAAACAAAATGGTTTGAACAGGTGGAACTAAACATTGTAGATTGTCAGAAAATGTATACATATATATGGAAATAACATTCAAAATTCAAGGATTTACCAGGTCCTCTGTGCCTAACCACTGTTATCGACTGAATAAAGTTTGTAAAGGTATAAAACGGTTGATCCTAGATATGAAAACGTTAAGGTTATAATGACCAGAGAAGCATCATCTTGGGAGTCTATT
>CAHIKZ030004545.1:452500-467500 GCA_903632075.3 Acanthosepion pharaonis
CTATTTACATTATTCGGACTATTGCCTTCATCTTTGTCGCCATATTTATTACAACTTTTCGGTCGTTGTACGCTCCGGCATTCTTCAGGTGGTTGGAATGTCGAACTGAACCCTTTATTTCGCTCACTGGGATAGACTGTTCTAGTTCAACGTGCCATGTTTAATGGATGTCAGTTGTCAGTTATCTCCTGTTTATTCCTCTCTCCAAGTTCTCCACTGCCTTAACTCGGTATTGAACTGACACTCCTTGGGTCCTGTCACTGGATCTAATTAACGCCTTTATCCACTGTGTCCTTGAGAACATCTGTGTATGGATTTCTGGGTATCATAAATCTAATGTCTTCAGCAACCGTTTTTACCAGTACTCATATTGCAATTTTTGCTGTTATCATTGCAAGTTTTTTACAAGAGCTCATATTGCAATTTTTGTTATTAAAAAATCTTTATAAATCCGTGACCATTGAATTTACTTTTTCTTTAAATTCGAGCGAACTCGAACACCACTGACCAGTTTTTTCCCATTCTTATATATCTTTTTAACCCAGTATCATTTCTTAGCTGGTCAATATATTTTAAGCGGTCTATTTCTGTTTCGATCTCTGACCCCACAGTAGATCTTTCCTCTTGTAAATAAAAGAAACCGCATCACTTGAAGATTTCCAACAGCAGCAAGAACTGAAATGGATAGAGAGAACAACGACGTGATCAAGTTGTTAGCATTCCACGCTACTTCAAACAAAAGGTTAGGAAGGAAATGAGTAACAGAACGAGAGATGACAGTTTCTCAACACCAGAAGACTATTTTCCTAAAACCAGCATGAGTGTCTTAGCTGACTCATATATGTTTTCTTTGGTCGCCTTCTCTTCTATTTTTCCGTGCTTAGACACACAGGCGTACTTTATTTATTTACAGCTTTTCCTGCCTGTTCAATTTCTGCCTATTAAATCACAGTTTGTTTTTAATTCTTCGTAATAATATATTGCAGTTTTCCATACAAGCCCTTTTGTTTCTTTTGTAGTAGTAGTCTAGCTGGCCATTTGTATGTAAAATGTAAAAGAACAAAGAATAGAATCTCAACGTTCAAAACATTAATTTAAAACAAGGCTTACTTTAAACATAGAGCAATAAATATTTATTACGTAGTCATATTAGAACAGTTAAATATCCACAACAAAATTTTACATTTTGTTTCAACGTTAAATTAACGTTTCTTCAGGTGGCAAACAATGATAGTAATATCTTGAAATACTAAAGAGTAAATTTATTCAATAAAATCGACATTGGCTTCAACCACGACCTTTAGTTTCTTCACTTAACTCGGCTGTCTTCCGTCATACTGACTTCGGAGGTTCCTGGTCACATTGAAGTGTGACTACTCTTCAGAGCGAATCTATACTGCTGATATTTCTTGAGTTTTTTTTGTACTTTTATATAGTGGTATGAGTGTGTTGTTTTTCCTTTTTCGCTTGATGTGTTACAATGCTACCTGGTTCTTAATTTCTTTTCTTCTCTTTCCCTTTCTTTCACCTTATTTTTTTTCCCTCTCTCCTCGCCTTTTCCGTCGACCTCTGGGCTTCTGCTAATCTTTCGTACTGTTCTTTTGAGGTTTATTGTATTGACCATTTAAGGTCACGGTTGAATTTTTGTGCCTGTATGTATGTTTGTGTGGGCGTCTGTTTATTCGTGTGCTCATGTATACTCGTGTGTGAATATACAACATGCCTATATGCACACACACACACACACACACACACAAAAGCGCGTGTATGCTTGTCTGTTCGCTTGTGTGCGTATATTTGTGTTTGTGTGGGTTTGTGTGTTTACGTGAGTGGGTTTATGTTCGTGCTCCTGTTCTCGTCCTGTTGGTGTTAACTGTATATGTATTTTTAGTAGGTAGTGTTATTTGCTTTTACTTAATGTGCACTTGTATATTGTATATTGTTTTATCGCCTTTTTTTTTCGCTTTTTTATATTTAGCGTGTGCTTGTGAGTGTCGGGTTTGTGTGTGTTTCGTATGGTTGGGCATTATTTTGTTTAATATTATCCTGTTGAAATATAAGTGTTTTAATGAGCTTATGTGCGTTTTTGCCTTTGCTACTCCAATTGATCCGAATAAAATATCAAATTTATTATCTATTATGAAAAATTTAAGACAGCCAACCTTATCCTCAAAAATAACAACACACCAACT
Organism: Acanthosepion pharaonis; assembly: GCA_903632075.3. Taxonomy (NCBI): domain Eukaryota; kingdom Metazoa; phylum Mollusca; class Cephalopoda; order Sepiida; family Sepiidae; genus Acanthosepion; species Acanthosepion pharaonis. The sequence goes on from CAHIKZ030004545.1 coordinate 454,693, forward strand.
AAGTCAAAATTACAAAGAACGAACATTATCTATGAGTTCAAATGCCCCTTAAGGAACTGTGTTCCTGATCCACCCGGACTTATAAATAATTACATCGGTTACACAACCACATACTTATCCAGACGTCTTACGTTGCACCTATCTGATCACAGCTCTATTAGAACCCATTTAAACACACACACGAATTTATCAGACTCCATTAGGAACATACTAGTAGAAAACGCAAATATATTAACCGCATCCCCTGCAAAAAAAGACTAAGAGTAATGGAACCTTTAATAATAAAGAAAAAGCCAACTCTTAACAATATTAACTACGAACAAGGCCATAATGTTCTAACCGTATTCGGAAATTAAAAACATCCCTACCACACATTAAGAACGCACACACTCAACTAAGCTGAAAATCGAATCATCCTTGATAATGGCTAAAGGTATAGCCGAAAGCGCTCGGAAATATAAAACATTTGGACAGTTCTTACACACCCTCTGTCCAGAAAAGAAAGCTCTTGTTCGAACACAAGAAAAATTAAATAAAAAGCTCAACTGTTGTACCTTGTCTGTCGTTTTTTAATGAAACATATATATATATATATATATATATATATATATATATATATATATACACACACACACACACAATGAAATGGAGTAACACTGACAATTATTTAATATATATTCTGTTTATTGTATCTATTAAAAACAACATATGACCAGAATACATACATATATATATATATATATATGTGTGTGTGTGTGTGTGTGTGTGTGTGTGTGTGTGTGTGTGTGTGTGTGTGTGTGTGAGAGAGCTCATCGGCCGACTTCAGACTTTCGCGTATACCGTCAATCAGGATCAGAATGTATGATAAATCTATAGAATTATTACCGTATATATTAATATTGTATAAATTCAATGCTAATAACAGACGTCAAATTTTAAATACACAACTTGCGTGAGGCCACTAAGCACGTAACAACATTGAAATATTTAAATAGATATATGTGATTATTTTTTATAATTTCGTTTTAACAAAATATAATTTAGTAAAAAGATCTTATTAAATAAACACTGCTCATTCACCAACGATCGCATAATTTGGGAAATAGTAACATTTAACCCATCGAGTTTATTTTCATATAATTATATAACTGATTCCCAGTAATCTTCTAATAAAATTTTCCTGACGTTGTGTTTATATCAATTATCCTATATTCATAATTTTGCAAAAACATTTATGTCGAGAAACCACATAGTAAATTAAATTCCATCAACCTTACCAAGAAGTAATTATATTATCGTAATATTAATATACTGTTTATTTACTTTAATTTATTCTAATTATTGTATATCAATATATTTTATAATATATTTTTATTATGTTTGAACGTTAATCGCAAAATTCAAATTCTGATAAATATATGGCGACGTCTAAAATTTCAATGGCTGTATTTCGATATATTCTGTTTGTAATTATTATAATTTATATTTTTGCTACCTCGCCGTCAAAAATCTTATTTTCGCGAAAATACAGTATTATTATTATTAGTAGTAATATTAATATTATTATTAGGTTTAGTATTTTCTTGTGTGCCATCCGAGTTGTCCCCAAATTTCAACCAGGAACTTCAACAGACTGCAAGTCAATATATCTTGATTATTGGTATAATTGCGTAGATATGCAGTTGATGTTGCCGGTAATATATTTCTTCATGATATAATGTCGCATGATTGTTTATATTAGTTTAAACTTTCATTACAGTGTGTATATGTCTGCACAGATGAAAATTTATGTAGAGTTAAAATGTTTAACAAGATTAAATGGAGAGTCTAATAAATTAGAATTATGTCACAGGTGTAAAATTCAGTAAACTCATAGAAGGAACTTCAGAATAGTGATTTTCCAACCGTTGCTTGGTATGTGTCGCGGGGCCGAAAGTAAGGGGCACCCAGTGAGGATTGAATTCACTACTCAGTCTTAATTGTTCTCGCAAGACAAGCTTGCTAACCATTACACCGCCTCTAGGTGCCTAATAGTGATTTCCCAAGCGTAACTTAGATATGGCATAAGGCCGAATGTGGGAGGCAACCAGGGAGGATCGAACTCACTACTCAGTCGCAATTGTTCTAGCGAGACAAGCTTGCTAACCATTACACCAACTCGAGGTGCCCTAAATGATTTTCTAAGCTTTGCTTAGATGTGGCACAAGGCCGAAGGTATGGGGCACCCAGTGAGAATCGAACTCACTATTCAATCGCAACTGACCTAGCAGGACAAGCTTGCTAACCATTCCTCTACTTTGGAATGCCCAAAGGAAACTTCAGAATAAGAAGAATTGTGTTGGGTTCTGTTCATATACGAGTATGTGCATTCAAATTCAAGAAGCTGGGCTCCATAACTTGAAACATTCATAAAACTTTCCTGAGGACGCTTTCCTTTCTTCATTATTTTGCATTTTATTTAAATGGTTTACCAGGTAGTCTGGATTTTTTTTTTTTCATATTTTTTCTATGGTTACCAATGAACTAACATGTTTTGATTGATTATCAGTTTGTCAAGCCATTACAGGTTATTTAAAGCTAAAAAATATTTTTAGACTGTAAGAGTTTTTTTTTCTTTGTTTGTTTTTTGTGGAAATGATGTTTTAGGGATACAAGTCTTACAAATTAACTAATATTTTGAGGAGAAGTATCAGATTCATACTTTTCCCCCACGGCTATTTGCCTTTAAGAGAATATAACGAACCCAACTGAAACAGGAAATCGATTCTCCGATTAAAAATTCCGAGCCGTTATCCATTATACCACCCACACATTCAAGCTTACGGCATCTGGTATTCCCACGCATTCACACATCTACGTACTGACAGGGATCGATGTTGCTTAACTTCGGTAACGGTACAGGAACCGCTCTTTCAACGCTATATAGCCGCATGTTCTAGTGCACTGACAGCAATTGAGATTGTTTGAGTTTTGAGATGCGACATCATTTCATTTCGTTTGCTGAAGAATTTGAATTTTTTGCTTTCAACGGAGATTATTACTTCAATGAGTAAGCACTTTTTCCAGGATATCCTTTACAATCCTATTTGAGATATTCTCGTTTATTGTTCCAGTTCTCACGTTTTTTGTTTTTTTTTGGGGGGGAATGGAATATTCCAAAGGACAAATACATTATCATTAGATGTCAAAGAATTTAGTTTATCTTCCCACCAGTTCTTCCCGTGGTAACTTGTACTTGCCAATTATTTCCCAGTGAATATATTCGAATTATCTGACAAGCCATGGAAGTTATTCTATTTGGACTAAGAGCACACAGCGTGATACTAAGTGGACCCTAGTTTCTGAAAGTAATCCAGAAATTCTACAAAGTTGACTGAGATCATTTTTCAGAATGTTATATTGGTAGTCTTTTAATTAAACTTTGACTTTATGCAACAAATATAAATCCTTGTGTCTCAGAGCCCCGGTCAGCTGTTGAAAGCCATCGATAGATCGCAGTTATATCGCCAGCATTACTATTAACCCTTTGCTGATATTATTCCATAAAGTAGCGTTTTTGTCTCATCAGTTTCGATTTTTACCAGGGGTTTTTATTTTTGTTTTTGATTGTAATGTTTTTGCTTCCTCTGTGAGCCGTTAACATATATTTGGGGCATCAATCTCCTTTAAATTAATTTCGGATAAATATTTTACATTTTCCCTGGAAACAGTGTAAAGACATTCAGTCATTTCTTGTTTGAGTAACAATTTTAGTATAAAGTCATTGATGTATCGTAAGTAATAATAAAACCCAATAGCTGTCAGCTTCGAGGACAACTTTAATAATTGCTATAGTCATCTAAGACCGCAGTCTCTTTGATGATATAATCATTTTATATCTTCTTCTGGATTATGTCCGTCCTGAGTATGACGATAAACTACATCCGCGTCCTGGGTAAGAGGATAATCTACGTCCAACAGCAAGGCCTCTGATCAGGAGAGTTTGAAGAACCTGAAACCACCTCTTAATTACTGATGTTGCCATGTCGCCCCTGACCCGGGGGACGAGCACCTAAAAAAGCTGACCTTCTAGAAGAGTTACAAAAGATTCAAAAGTCGTCTGGATGCTATGGTTGGAGTCAAAGGGGATTTTATGAAATAAATCTGGTAAAATGTCAGTGTTATTTACCTTTTTGCAAAATTTAGACGATAATTTATCCATCGCGTCCTACATGTCTAAAATTCATGCTTGCTTTGATTATATCTGTCACATCTAGTTTGATACATCTGCAATATATTTAGAGATTCTTGAGAAAATACAAAGAAGATGCTGCAATACTTTTGGTCCTGACATGTCATTTCAGCTTCGGGGACATTCCTGCCGTGATAACGCAGCTTTTAAGCGCCCTTGCTATAAATACTTTCATGGGATCTGGTCTCAACCTATCTCTATGGTGTTTAGAATTTATGAGTTTAAATGTCTCATCAATTTACAATTGATATGGCTAGATATAAGCTTAATTTCTCTGTTAACAGTTTCTTCTATTGACTTCTCCGTTGTGGAACTCCCCTCCTTTTTTTTCATTTTTTTTTTATTCCCGTCAACTTTGATCGTCTAACATCTTCGTTATAAATCGTTATCTTCTGTCATTTTAATTTTTGTTCTTGTTCTCTATCTTTGATAATGTTTTTCCTAATATTCTCTAACACATAGTAACCCCTTGCATACTAGTGGCTTTACTGCCTTGCTTGGAATGAAATTATTAATATATATATATATATATATATATATATATATATATATATATATATATATATATATATGACGTGTTTATACAAGGAATAAATACGCAAAAATTCGCCTTCCTCTCAACCGGGCAGTATATATACCACCGAAAAAATAATTTCGGTCGAGCACTCTGGGGAGAAAGAGCGAATTTGTAAACGGTGACTAATACTGCTGATAATACAAAGTTTTTCTATGAATTGAGTCCTCTCGGACACTGGCGTGTTTATTCAAAGAATAAACTGAGGAACAAAGAAATAATCCTTAATTTATTTCAGTAGGGATTTACAGATACTATATATATATATATATATATATATATATATATATATATATATATATATATATATGAAATAAATTGTTGTATAACTCTGCAGACCCAAGGAAGGAAGTTTTACAACGCTCATTGTTAATATATATGTATATATATATTTTCATATATACATACATACATACATACATATATATATATATATATATATATATATATATATATATATATTAACAATGATATTATATTATATTAACAATGAGTTTATATTTTAAAATCCCACAATCTCTTTTTTCCATTTTTTGCGGATAACACTGAGCTGATGCTCAGTTTCTAATAATAATTATTTAGACTGAATTTTATTCATCGATTTACAGCCTTTAACCTATTGAATGGACCAAACTAATCTCCCTGAGAATCAATGAAATAAGCCTTAATTATTTTTTTTTCACTGTTGTGCATTTGCGCAAGCTTTGGAAGATCAAACTCCTGAATATTGTTATATGGCTATTGCAAAATAATTTGCATAGAAACAGCACTCACAAAGTGACTGAAAAATAAACAGCAAATAAAATAAGGTGAATTCTGCTCGAGATGCTCGCGGAAACGTACAAATAATTATAGTTGGGTGTTAAAGTTAAGTATATTTCCGAGCGCGATGTAGCGGTTGTAGTTTTATCTAAATCATGAGGTCGTTACAAATTTATATGTAAGAACGTTGTAATAATCATGTTAAAAGAGATCCTGTTATGATTCAATCCAATTACGGTATATGACCTAATATATAAAGAAGCGGGTCGCTAAAACAGTGACCATTGGTAAGTGAGTTCGATCCTCACATACATTCGGCCTTGTGCCACGTTTAAGCTACGCTTAGAAAATCTGCATATAAAGGAGGGATGAAGAAAGTTATTAAGTGGTTCAGTGCAAAATCAACGCATTGTGTTCGAATTCTGATAAAATTTATTTATGACCGCTTCACACAAAAGTCTGGGTAAAGAATTTAATTATCCCAGCACTCACTCATTTTTTGTCCCTATACATTGACAAATATCTTATCCCTAACACGCCATGATGGTTGAGAGAGTAGAGAATAAATATTGAGAAAACCACTCTCCCATAACTAAATTATATAGCTAAGCAGAGAATATCACTATAATGTGAAAGTTTGTCTTTACGGGACCAGGGAATGTAGTTCGTCTGAGGATTTTCCGTAGAAGTAGCGGTAGGACATCGAGAGGCCTGCCATATTCCTCGTGTTGGGGACGGGGTGCAGAATAATACGCTTTTGTATTGTGGGAATGATATCTGGGCAGCTCCCACCCAAATATGACAACAGCGCTCCAATTTTTGGTCTGGTCTTACTCTTGTAAAGGTAGATGATTGCTGGAGTAGTCAGTTACTTAATGGAGCGTTACAGAGAGCTGAACTTTTTACCTGCATCCTTAGCAATGGATCGGATGTACGACTTCAACATCTGGTCTGGTGCGTGTTTGAAGCCCACAAGTTCTCCGAAGGCATCCGTTCATGCTGATTTGTACATTTCGGGATCAGATCGGCGTTGATGGAATGTAACGTGCTTAGTCTTTGAGGCATTGAATGTAAACAGCCATTTATTACCCCATTTGGCAGTTTGTGCAACACCGGAAGAAAGATATGTCGTTAATATCTGATAATCAAGCATGTAAGAGGCGTGCCTGTATATAGTCGTATCATCGGCGTAGATGTTTACGAATGATCTGAGCATATTCTTAAGCAGATCATTTATGTAGATCAAGAAGAAGGCTGGTCCAAGGACTGACCACTGGGAGACGCCTGCGTTGAACTCTAAACCTCCGAAGGACTGGACAATAATAACTGCCTTCAAGAACCTACTTGTTAGGAAGGATTTTATGATCGAGAAGACACGTTTCATAAATGGCGAGCTTGTTTGGTAACTTTTTTGTCAAACCTTGTCTTAGGCATTTACGATATCTAATGTTATGACACTCGAAGTGTGTTTGTCGTCAAGAATCTCACTCATTCTGTGAGTGATGGTAGTTAGGGCGTCGGCAGTAGACGGACTGATCGAAACTTATACTGCTTGTCGTTGAAGAGGCTGTTCTTTTCTAGGTCTTCGACGACCTTCTTATTGATTATGGCCTCAAAAATTTTACAGTTGATACTGAGGAGATTTATGGTCTGTATTGGAAGTGGGTTATCGCACGTCCGGGTTCTTGAAAACCGGGCATACACTTGAACCTTTCTCAGGGTTGGGAAGGACTTCTCTATTGAGCAGCGGTTGAAAAAGCTAGGACTGGGGATAATTCCGGATTGATATTTTTAAGAGCAACCACTGGAATTTTGTATGGGTTAATGGCTTTTTTTATGGCCAAGGCCTTTGATAAGTCTAGATATCTCGTGCTTTAATGGTAAAGTTACTGAAATTGTGCTCAGTGAAACGTGGGAAGTCAGCGAGAGGATGGTATTTGTCATCTTACGTTGATTAAGATCCAAAGATGGAGGCCAAGAGGTTCGCTTTTTCTGCCGAGGTCATTTATAATTTTGGGCACAGTACAGGTACTTTACCTCTGTTCATGATTTGGTTGATGATCTTCCAGAATTCACAGGATTCCATTTGTTTCTTTTCATCTTTGGTCTGGACTGCTCGTGTGAAACTGGACATGGTGTTTTCTAGAACATTTTTGCATCGATTGGGCCAAACTACTTCGCTCGTTGCGATAGATATTGAAATAGTGGCTATGCTGAGTTATGGCTAGAACTCATTCAGGGATGCCTGTTTGGTTTTTGCTGTTTTTTTTTTGTTTTTTTTGTAGTGGGGGTGTATAAATCTCACAATTTCAGAAAGGATCCAATCAGGTTAGCAGTTTTGGAGGCAGCATGCTTGAAGTAGGTTTGCAAGGGAACTTCCATCATGCAGAATCGAAAGCTGTCCAGACCTGGCTTAGCATAGCGAAAAATCCTTCTCGGGAACTGTACGTCAATGGATGAATTAGGTTTGGCATCGCTCAGAACACTGATTAGGGATTGCTCTGCCGTGCCAAGGTTAAAACGTTTTATGAGGACAGGACGTAGGAAAAAGGTCGACGAGGCTCGCCTGATGTCCAGTAACGTCCGGGACAAGAGAATTTTCTTCAGTGACCTGAGTTAATTCATACGCGATGGATAAGGCTATAATACATACATGCATGCATATACCGGGTGTAACAGCAAAATTGTCCAAATCGTGGAACAGCAAAATTGTTCAATTCTTAGATTAAGTCTTGAGCCGTTGTATCTTAAAAACGATTAAAGAATTATTGGAATTCACCGAAGTTTTTATAACAGAATTGGACTTTAGTTTGAGCAAGAAGAATGTATAATTACTCCCCATGCATAAAAGAAAAATCGTGATGAAATCGATCATAAATGAAAATGACATCGTCATCATTAATTAATCATAGCTAAGGATCGAAAGCTCATGAATAATTGAAATAGAATTCACACACACACACACACACACACACACACACACACACACACACACACACACACACACACACACACATATATATATATATATATATATATATATATATAATTTAAATAAAAACAGACCACTGTAAGGTTCCATGTAATAAATTATTTCACCACTGCCCTTTTAAAAGGACTGCGGATCATCAGACTTTACTTCCAAACAAAAAATGAAAAGAAAATTTACACATTTTTGACGGGCCGTATTAAATATATGTAAATTAACGAAGTGAGGGGGGAGAGAGAAGACATGCTAACTCACTCATGCCTTCTCTCTCACCCCCTCACTTCCTTTTATAAGGGCTGTGGTTAAATAATTTATTACATGGGACCTTAAAGTGGTCTGTTTTTATTTCAATTATTTGCTCTGAATTTACATTGAGCTCTCTGGATTTTATCCTTTAGGTTTACCCTTAGGGATTAACTAGTTTTTTCATAAACTATATATATATATATATATATATATATATATATATATATATATATATACTGTATTTCAAGTCTTTTTTCACTATTCTTTGGACTGTCATAGCTGAAATTCCTTTCTCACATGCCAAAGGAATGAGTTAGATTTTTTTTTCTCATTCATCTCTTTAGCTCAAAGTTTAAATGAGGAATCGTCTTCCTGTTGGGATCTCCTTATCCAGGTTTCCTCCCAATTCTTCCTTATTTTTAAACTAATTCACCGTTCCCTTGATGTTTCTTGAATAAACTTTGAAGATGGAAGCCAAAGTATTAAAGTCGGTATCATTTCTGAAGGGTTGAATGATCTTATTCCACTCGCCATTGCACAGTTGAGAAGACAGTGGGGCTGATACACAATGATTTTAACCTGTTCCCTTTATAGCGGAAAAACTCAATTTTTTTAGATGAACAATTACGCCATTTGGACAATTCTGCTGTTACACCCAGTATGCACACACACACACACACACACACACACATATATATATATATATATTTTGAATTTGTAGGTCTGATGATTTGGATCGTATTTACGATTCCAATGGAATAAATTATGACCATGGAATATTAGTGTTTAAGCCTTTTTATTTTGAATTTGTAGGTCTGATGATTTGGATCGTATTTACGATTCCAATGGAATAAATTATGACCATGGAATATTAGTGTTTAAGCCTTTTTTATTTTGAATTTGTAGGTCTGATGATTTGGATCGTATTTACGATTCCAATGGAATAAATTATGACCATGGAATATTAGTGTTTAAGCCTTTTTATTTTGAATTTGTAGGTCTGATGATTTGGATCGTATTTACGATTCCAATGGAATAAATTATGACCATGGAATATTAGTGTTTAAGCCTTTTTATTTTGAATTTGTAGGTCTGATGATTTGGATCGTATTTACGATTCCAATGGAATAAATTATGACCATGGAATATTAGTGTTTAAGCCTTTTTATTTTTTGAATTTGTAGGTCTGATGATTTGGATCGTATTTACGATTCCAATGGAATAAATTATGACCATGGAATATTAGTGTTTAAGCCTTTTTTTATTTTTGAATTTGTAGGTCTGATGATTTGGATCGTATTTACGATTCCAATGGAATAAATTATGACCATGGAATATTAGTGTTTAAGCCTTTTTTTATTTTGAATTTGTAGGTCTGATGATTTGGATCGTATTTACGAATCCAATGGAATAAATTATGACCATGGAATATTAGTGTTTAAGCCTTTTTTATTATATCCTTACTCTGTCTTAGACATTGAGTTCTACCTGGATCCTTCCTCTTGGAAAAATTTTTTCTGAAAATATACATGTATTGGAATTTTTAGATATATTTTTCAAATGTATGTATATTTTCCACTAATATTATCTATATATATATATATATATATATATATATATATATATATATATATATATAGATATATATATGAAGAAATATACTCTTAAGGTGTGCGATATTTATATGAGATAAAGTGCTCAATATCAGAGATAGCGTGTGTAAATATAAAAGTGAACATTGAAGTCATCACTTAGAGGTGACAGGCTTTTTTCTGCTTCACGCAATCGTCAGGCTACAGTAATCAACCTCAAAATTGAATAAATAGCTTTAATTATCTTCTCAAACCAAACCGAAACTATCAAATAACCGATACAAACAAACTTTTACTACGTTAATAAAACACCAATTAAAATAAAAAATATATAAATAAATATATATGAAATAAAAAAAATAAGAAAAAAAAAAAAAATATGAAAACAAGTAAAATAATGTAACCCAAATAAATAAATAAACAAACAAACGACTTCCGGCAAAATAACCGCCAAAATAACCGCCAAAATAGACTACCCACAACGCACCACTGATCCGTATATATAAATAGCCGAGAAAAAACAACACTCGTGGCCTGAAGATTGCGTCCGTCTAGCATGAAACAGCCTGTCGCCTCTAAGTGTTGACTTCAATTTTCACTTATATATATATATATATATATATATATATATATATATATATATTTGGTTGGATAGATGTGAGTTTGTGACCCTGGGTTTCACGCTTTAGCGATCGTCAGACAAACTGATTAATGTTTTAACAAATTTGGGTTTATGTAGATTGCGTGTATTGGTGTTATTGTGGAAGTGGTGGGGGGAAACTTCGTCGTTTTTTCATTCATCGTACTAACGCAAACATCGATATATGCAGACACATATACATATGTGGGCAGTTTCGGCTATGACATATGTATGTATACGGGTGGTGTTATGTCTATACATACGCATTTGTATGTTGAAATGTTGAAATGTAAACATTGGAAGTGTGGCGGAAATGTCTCGTTAATGTCTCATGTCATATTATGTATTTTTCCGCTGAAAAATATTTCCTCGCATGTATGTATATACGTGTGGTGGGGTTTGTGTAAAATTATGATAGGTAAAAATTATTATTATTTATATTTATTTTTATATTTCTGAAAATAATGGGGGGTTATTTGTTATATTTAAAGCTGGTTATTTGTTTTTTTTTGGTGACTGTGTATATGTAACAGGTAGAAATTTGTAATCCTTATTGGATAATTTATATGGTGATGTTTAATATTCAATGTACTGGGTGAGAGGTTAGTTCAATTTAATAACCGGTCTATATGATATGATGTGATAGTAATGTTTCAAGGGATTGGAGACAATGATATTTAGCTAATAGTTATTGTAAATTGGTAGAAATTGTAAATTGGTAGAAAGGATTAGTAACGGTGGCTGGAGAATGATAAAACCACAAATGTAGTTATAGTGGTGGTAGCTTGAACTAAAAAGTGGTTTCTGGTGTTTTATTTTCTTTTTATTTTATTTTGTTATATGTATTAATTTATTTTGGGATAAATCCTGATAATAGGTATTCTGTGTAGTTGAAGGTTGCTATAATTTTTAATTTTTAATTACAAAATTATTATTGTTATTATATTAAAGCTGCCTGGTAATAGGTGTTTATTTTCATGGTTACATACGGAAATTATATCTGATCATATTGTTTTAAGGTATTAAATATGCTGGGGGAGTAATAAAGATTGTAGTGGATTTATATGTTAATAGTGGGTGTGATGTGTAAGTGATGGTGCTGTGTGTTGGTGGTAATGATAAAATTGTTAGTTAATAGATATTGTAAAGTGGTAAAAGTGATTACTAATGATGGTGCAATATAATAATGATAGATGCAATTATTTTGATGGTATCTTGAAATTAAATTGTGATTGTTGGTGGTTTGTCTGTTTTATCCGTTTGGTATGAATTCGGATAATAGGTACTTGTTCTCATGTTACATTTGGATATTTTTGTTTAGTAAGTTCTTTTGCGGTTTGTGTGATATTATTGCTACTTTTTCGTGTAGGCAAAGTCGGCATTTTTTCGTAATGTTGTTGTAGGCAGGGGCTTTTTTCAATATTTCCCAACTTATTGTTGGTGTGATGTTTTTGTCTTTTTGCTGCCATATGTATGTAGAAAGTGTTGTGCTGTTCGAATATTTCCTGTTGTTGAATGAAAGGTTGTGATTGTTATTCCTCATCTTGAATGGACCTTCGGTGGCACCGATGTAGTGCATAGTGTTGTTGTTTGTACTTACCTTGGCCTTGTATATTGTGTTCGTAAGTTGGCAATTTCCCTAGAGTGGACATGTTCTGTTTCTGCAGTTGCATATTGAATCCTTGGTTTCATTTTTGTAGGTTGTCATTTTTTTGTTGTGGCTTTTGATTATTTCTGTTGTTTTTATATATATATATATATATATATATATATA
>CAHIKZ030004545.1:477500-507500 GCA_903632075.3 Acanthosepion pharaonis
GTGTGCAAGACAATAAGAAACACTACCTGCCAAAAAAAGTGAAGTTTTGTTGAAATCGGTTAAAAAATGTAGGAAATCCGCTCCCATATATAAACGAACACACACACACACAAACAAACTGGGTTTTATAATAAGTATAACTCAATATGAGTTGTCCTCCTTTCATTCTGGCGATAGAATCGTATTTTATAGTGTTTTCAAATTGATTTCATGCAAAAACTATTGTGTTTTTTTAATTTTTGGAGCTGTTAGAACCATCGCAAGGTAATTTTACGTAGTCCTGTGAAGTTTTGTTGAAATCGGTTGAAAAATGTAAGAAATCCGATCCAATATATAAACGTACAGACACACACACACAATCTGCGTTTTATAATAAGTAAGATTTAATTTGAAATAATAATTATTATTATAAGAATAGAGTAATCAACAGATCTATTCGTCATTGTATTTCGGTTTTTATAGTTAAGATATTTCGGTTGTTTCATCGCTCGACCTCCTTCTTACAGATGAAGATTAGACTTAAAACAACAAAAATGGGATTCGACTGAATGATGCTGGGCATTCTTTCTGTGATTTGAATAAAGGATCCAGTTCGAAAAAATATATAGGTGACTAAAAACCGAAAAATTTCTATATAACAACTAAGATGAAGCACTAGTTTGAAGTGATCAGGATATAATAATAATTATTATTATCAGAAATTAAACGAATACGACAGACATTTGAAGAAGACCTGAGGTTATGTCGGTTGGAACGTTATAAATCTACGCACACATTCCTCTGGAGAGATCAGTGTATAATTATGATAATTAGCAGAATTTTAACGAATACGACTGACATCTGACGAAGGCCGGAGGGTAGAATGGTCGAAATGTTGTGATTATAACAACCAAAGTTTTTAACCAAAATACTTCAAAGAGATCATTGTATAATAATGATAATTTTGCATCTTCGAAATCAAAGCAGAAAGTGTAATTATCTTCATGGAAATAATCATGTAAATTCAACTACCCCTGGGAAATGTGTGGATCCATCTTTTGCGTCACGCCCCGAGCTGGATTCTAGAGTTTGGGTTGATAAACAATCTAGAAGCAAAATACTTAAAATGTCGTCTCCAGCAGTGAAATATTATTAATGAGGACTGTTTCTTTTCTATAACAAGAGTTTTGAATATTTCGAGGCTTTCTTTACAGTAGATGCTTGATGGTATTTTGGTATCAGATACGTATCAACTATTTACATTTGTCTTATATTAAAAATAGGTATTTTAATTGTTGCTGCTTTATGGTTCTTCACTTCGTGTTAAAAGCACTGTCACAAAAACATGAATCACTTTCCCTCCAGTTATGGGTTAAATAGCGAGGAAGATTGGACTCTCATATTTGGAATAGCTGCCAGTCTAGAAGAAAAAAAAAGAATTAAAAAATGTTACGGCAATTTACCCACGCACGCATGGACTCTACCAGCTATAAATAGGAGCAGGTACTGCCTTTTTGGAGAGAGAATTTTCCAGCAGTCAGCTCTGACAGTCGGATCGAACGTTCTTACTGTAACGCTCTCGTTTGCATATGTTTCTGTTATATATTTATTTAACTCAATTCCTCTCTTTGTGTCTTTATTTCTGGCCCTTCCAAAGCCACAACAAAAATGTTGAGAAAGTAACTATTTATTTGGATTTGTGAGCGCATTTTCATTTTATCACTCGAAACATTATTCTGTCAAATGTTCGGATATTCCGTGCTTCAATATTCGTTAGTTTTGCAATGTATGGAAAGATGCCAAAAAGCATATTTTTTTAATGATCTTTTTCTATCAATGGTATAAAACTCTTTATTACCATACTAATGTCAGGGTGGTTGCAAATGTTAGGATCCCGGCTATAGGCATAATAATGAACCCCAAACAAAAAAAAAAGACTATGAAAGTATAAAATACATTTTATATTAAAATTACCAACAATGAATTTCCTTATATATATATATATATATATATATATATATATATATATATATATATATATATATATAGTACCATTACCATCAATAGCTTTTAAAACAGAATTAACAATAATAAGTTTTTATAGCAAAATCCACAACAGTCAAATTAATCAGTAGTTGAAGCCATAAAATTGTGTTCAAAATATTTAGATTGCGGAATTACATGACCCATAGTGCTGTTGATATGTTGTTAAACAAAATCAATCAACCAACCAACCATGCTAATGATAATCATAATATTACCCATTACCTTGTGCGGAAACATTCATTGACCGAACAGCCAGAACTTATGTCAGCTGAAATGTATAAAATATGTCTATTAATACAATTTTTTTAGAATAATAGATTTCTGAAGTCCACTAACTGTTATTGATCTTTCCTGTATTGATAGAGGTTTCCTTTCTAACCTTTTGTTTGAAGTAGTGTGGAACGGCAACATCATGATTACGTCTTTATCTTCTCGTCGAGTTATATGTGCTATCTATTACAAGTGTTGTTGCTGTTGAATGTCGTCAACTAATCTGGTTTCTGCTGTTTGTTATTTTGTACTGTGGTCCTTTCTAAGACCTACAGGTTGCCTTCACTTGACGCACGAGGTTGGCGCCATGTTTGTTATCTAAATAAAAGTTTCAATCTGGTGAAGCTATTTAAGGGCTTGCCACTAGATTTTATGTTTTGCTATTTGTAGCAGCTTGCGTTGTTGCGTGAAACTAGAAGTAGCATAGATTATTCCATATTCAATTTCCGTACCTCCTGTTTTAAATTTCTTATAACTGATCCATACACCAAGATGTTTGAAGTGTTTCGTATTTACTAATTCAACATGGTGGATTTTTATAAAGGATTCAGAGTAGATTCGATCACTACATTCATTCCAATTCCAGATCATAGTTTCTGTTTTGAAAAGGTATGTCTTGAATACAACTTATTTGAAAACTTGGTAGTGAATATTGTAGCGTGTAATTAGTCGTCACGCACATGTTGTCAAATATGATATTACATACGTCACGTGGTTGCACATCGTTGAGTCATCCAGAAATGATTCCATCGGCTGTTTACTCAGGGCTTACTGTGTCCCAAATTATTTCATTGCAATAGGAAAGCACTCTATCCTTGGAAAAAAAAGGCATGAATATATATTTCGTCCATGGGTTAAATATCAGAGCAGACTGGGCTTTTTAACCTTTGGTATGGCAACCAGTCTAAGACGAGAACAACTCAAACTTCGAAACCAAAAGGGTGGGCACCGCCAGGCTATGTTGCCATGAGACAATACATGTTGGTACCCCAATAACGCTCGTTCTGTACATTCTTCTATATCGGAAAATTGCGAACGATCTGAGAGCGCCCGAGCACTTGAGATGGTTCACTTTTCTGTGAAAATGGTTCGGGAATTGGTACTCCACTTTACAATTTCTCAAGATTAGATATTATTATTATTATTATTATTATTATTATTATTAAGAGTAGTAGTAGTAGTTGTTGCTGTTATACTAGTAGGAATAGTAGTGTTAATAAGAATAATTACCATTTTTTTTAATATTGTTCACCCAATACAAGGCCCAAGAGCCACTCAAGGCAGATTGTTACTAAAAGAGGTTGTACTCTTTTCTGTCAAAAGGAGTTCGGAAATTTGTAGCCCACTTTACAATTTCTCAAGATTAGATATTATTATTATTAGTAGTAGTATTAGTAGTAGTAGTAGTAGTTTTTGTTGTTGTTGTTAATGTTGCTGTTATACTAGTAGGGGTATTAGTGGTAATAATTAAAATTACCATTTTTTGATATTGTTCACCCAATACAAGGTCCAAGAGCCACCCAAAGCAGATTGTTGCTAAATGACGTGAGGGCGTACTGAGTAGAAGCAAAAAGTGAATATTATGAGGATATATAGGATAGATAACGGTTGACCCTTGACTTCAAGAGGTTAAAGTTGTGGTGGTCAGAAAAGCATCCACCCGTGAGTTTTTTTTTTTTACCCAAGAAAACCATAGTTCAGGATCAGAAGATGTCAACTGTGAACATAACACAATCACTTTCATCTTTTTCGTTAAAATGATTTCCTATCACAATTTTCATTAGCATCATTTTTCTTCCTTTTTTTTTACAAATCTATTCTAACGTAAGACCCCAAGGATAAATAACAATAGAGAAACTACTTCTCTTTGTCCAATTAGCGTCCAATGAGCAACGGCCCCTAAATTAATTGGAACGATTAAAACCACTAGATTCTTGGCACGAATTTCAGAACGGAAGTTAGCCATCTTGCCCACGTTGTTTGATTATCAAAATTGACTAATGTGTAAGAGGAAGCGGAGGAAAAGTAGTAGTAGGAGGAGGGGGTGATAATAAGAAGAAGAAGGATGGGGAAGAAGAGGCGTGCACTTGATTGACGAACTCGTGACTGTTGGACGCTAGTGTATTTTATTAAAATTACACTCTAATGCTCCTCAATCTCTCACGTTACCGTGTCGCTAAGTGCATTTAATTTTGCCAGAACGAATAAATTTTTGGACTGTAAGTCATATAGCATAACAGCTCTACAATATATTGATTATTTGTTGGAACTCGGAAATACGCTCCAGAATGATATTTTTAAAATATATTATAATGAAGAACTTGATCATTTTAAAAGTCACACATATTTTTTATACCTATTTATTTTTGTATAATACATATATATATATATATATATATATATATATATATATATATATATATATATATATATATATATGAAACTGAATCATAACTGAATCAATAAGCTATCAGATCCTCATACGTCGAAAAACAGGAGTATTATATATATATATATATATATATATATATATATATATATATATATATATATATATATATATATATATATATATATATATATATATATATATATATATATATATATATATATATATATATATATATATATATATATATATATATATATATATATATATATATGTAAAATGAACGGAACTGAACGCAATTTTCATGGTGTTCCAGTATCACACAGCCAATTGCCGCTGGTTGTTGATTTTTCCTGATGTTGAACACTATAGCATACGATAAAACTATATTTTTTTCATATATATATATATATATATATATATATATATATATATATATAAGCAAATATATGGATATAGATCCGACAGTATGAAGAAAAATACAGAAATCAATGACAAAGTGGAAAATAGTTTGTGGCGCATTTTGTCATTTAGGTTTTCCATGGTGTAAAGTTCCGCACAAAGAAGAAGGGACGCTGAAATTTGAATATTTTAAATTATTTTTAAAATATATGCCTTAGCCTATAGTCTAGACAATTTCATTTAGTTTATTTTTTTTTATATCTTTTTATCAATTTTATTATTAAATATTGCTGAATATGGAGAGGATACATGGAGAAAGCTGTTCGCAAACTTACTGTGAATGATTTACTGTTAATGATATATATATATATATATATATATATATATATATATATATATATATATATATAATAAAAAGGCTTAAACACTAATATTCCATGGTCATAATTTATTCCATTGTAAATATGGTGTGTATATGTCACCACGAAATGCATTAGACATCCGTCGACTTTCTTTCTCTTCTCTTTTTAAATTCCCCCCCTACATCTCCTAAAATTCTCTCTGTTAAGGTTTCATCTCCCTCCTCCTCATACTTACACTTTCTCTAAATTCTGTTTTGATTTCCGGAGTTGTTTTTTCTGTTTTCATCTAGAATTTGTAGGTCTGATGAATTGGATCGTATTTACGATTCCAATGGAATAAATTATGACCATGGAATATTAGTGTTTAAGCCTTTTTATTATATCCTTACTCTGTCCTAGACATTAAGTTCTACCTGGATTTTTCCTCTTGGAAAAATTTTTCTGAAAATATACATGTATGGGTATTTTTTTATATATATTTTGCATATGTATGTATATTTTCCACTAATATTATCTATCTATCTCTCTATCTATCTATCTATATATATATATATATATATATATATATATATATATATATATAGTGCTCAATACAAAGTAGAGCGAAATATTATTATTATATTTTTATTATAACAGGTTATAATAAAAGCATTTTAACATTTTACACAAAGGCATTCATGACAGTACTTCCTGAGTCAATGATCGGTAACTGGTTATAAAATCATTTCTTAGAGAAATTTAAAAACAAAGTGTTACCTCTTTTCCTATAGTTACGTGGGGAGGCAAAATGTTAGAAATTAAAAACAGGCTTGTGGGTATGTCTGGATTAACCAATTAAATGTCAGCTCTACGCTAAATAGAAAAATAAGCTTAGAGGATAGCGGCGGGTGAGTTATTTTTTCGACATGTCGCGGCAAACCGACATATAAACATGGCATCATTGACGATTGTGAGGAATATGGCAGTAACAAAAGTATCGCGATTGTAGCCAGATATGACAAGTCCTATTTCCTTTAGGGAGTTGTTAGGTTAATCGGACGTAAAGTTAACAGAAGAAATATATATATATATATATATATATATATATATATATATATATATATATATATATATATATATATATATATATATAATTTTTCCCTACCAATAAACTTTGTCCATTGTTCTTTTTTTTATTATATAATTTACACTATTTACCTCGATTTAGCTCTGTTGAGCGAGGTACGAAACCGGTGAGCTAGCCCGTTTGTCATTTTTACTTTTTATTGTCATGAGTGATAATAATAAAACTAAGTTTTGTCTATTTATGGCAGTGATAAAATTTTGTACCACCAAACATATCTTTAAATATATATATATATATATATATATATATATATATATATATATATATATATATATATATATATGAACGTTGCTCATGACGACAACTTTTACTTATTTTCTAACCATTCAAAACTCGGACACTTAAGGTGGAGAAAATAAAATGTGAAACGATGTTTTTCAAAGTCAATTGTTTTCTTTCTTCTTCTTACTCACGAGCAACGTCAGTTTGAGAAAATATTAAATTTCATTATTTTAAACACACAAATGCATACACAGACAACACATTTCTCACCTTCGATCTGTTGAAGCAAAAAAGTTGGATGTTATTTTAGAAACATGATTTCATGAACGTTTTATCCAAATGGCAATATATATATATATATATATATATATATATGTGTGTGTGTGTGTGTGTGTGTGTGTGTGTGTGTGTGTGTGTGTGTGTGTGTGTGTTGCTATTTGGATAAACGTTTTATCCAAATGGCAATATACCATTTGATAAAACGTTATGGTTTCATGAACGTTTTATCCAAATAACACACACACACACACACACACACACACATATATATATATATATATATATATATATATATATATATATATATATATATATATATATATATATATGTATGTATGTATGTATGTATGTATATTGCCATTTGGATAAAACGTTCATGAATTCATGTTTACATATTTTATAAATCATAATATATATATATATATATATATATATATATATATATATATATATATATATATATATAGATAGATAGATAGAGAGAGAGAGAGAGAGACAGAGAGAGAAAGTTTCTGAAGTTTGTAAAAATCGACTAACATATAATGTTTAGAAGGAAAAACGGAACAGTCTGAAATTAAAACTAATCAAATTGGATGGTAATATATGTACGTCATGGAGATTATAGTAATCGTGAATTTTAGGATCTTGTAGATGGCTGCATAGTGTTCGCCGAGCTTAGACTCTATATGGTTTTTCGATTTCATATGTTCCTTCTCCTAGTATGGTTGTCACCCAAGTCAAATGAATCCAGTCTGCTCTTCTCTTTCGTCCATAACTCGTGAAAGGAGAAGAGATGGCGCGTTACCACCCGCAAGATTATTTGCGAGAAAGGGGACGTAAAGACTTCGACTGGAACTAGAACTCAACTAGCCGATCATCATTCCGAACTTCCAGACCAGAGCTTCTCAAACTTGTTTGTTCTATGCACCCTTTTCACCATTTGTCAGAGTGCCATTCTCCCCTCCGTTTGAAGGTGACAGACTAGATAGGCTAAATTCTATAACTGCTTTCCTCACCCGTAAACTTACTGTGGTCATAATTCACCCCTGAATATCCTAAATTTACCCCTGGGGGTGAAGTTCTCTGCTTTGAGAATCGTCGCTACAGACATTACTACACCTGTATATTCATCAATTTGCGTATCCTAATAAAATTCGGATAAATTTTAAGATTAAAAGAAATAGATTTTCTTGGAAATTTTCCTTTTTTTTCTTTTTCCTTTTTTTTTTTTTGACTTATTTCAATTTTTACCACTTTATATATTCCAGTCATCTTCTTGTCTGATATTCTGAGACGATGATTTTTTTTTTCTTTGTTTTTTTACAATTCTGTATTCATTCCGTTCTTTCGATTTTATTGTTTTCGTCTCAACGTTTCGGTCATTGTAATACCCGGATGTTTATTTGCATTACTGATGTGACGTCTTTTTATCAATTTTTTTTTTTTTTTTTTACATTGACTCATTTCGGACAAGCTTCTTTGTTATCAAGACGTTTCTGTCACTGCCCTCTGGCTTAGTTTCTGCTTTAATTTTTGAGAGAAGTTATTACTATTATAAATCGATTCTTCCAGACCACTTTTCCCTGCTTTTGTTAGTTTTTATCACAATGTCTCATCGGCTTTATTTCCCGCCTCTTCTCGAGGGTCTTTCTAATTCGGTAACCATCCAAAAAGGTCAAACTGAACCTGTTCTTTTTTGTTTGTTTGTTTTTAAACACAAGAATATGTGGTTCTCGTTTCTATACTCGTTAAAATCCGATGTCCTTTCTTGGAAATTTATGAACTACAAAAATTTCAATTCTTTCCCATACGTAAACCTTTCGGTGCAGATTTTCTCACTAAGTACAGCAGGGCCTGAACCCAGCATATTAAGTAAAGCAGATGATTTGATTAGTACATTCACCCACAAGGCCGTGGAAATTAGGACACACAAGTTGTAGTTATATGCAGTCAAACATTATTTTGATTAGTATTCCAAAGGTCAGGTCGCTCCACAAGAGCTATTGGTACCATGTAACTCACTATATATATATATATATATATATATATATATATATATATATATATATATATATATATATATATATATATATATATATATAAAGAAAGAACAGTAAGATATATAATACGGTGTTCTTATAGATATTTTTTATTTTTTCAAAATAGTGCTCAATGTAAATTTACAGAGCATTAATATTATAAATTAATTGATTTAAAATATGTTTTTTCCGTTACACAGTTCTAACCATGTTTCAACAATGGAAGGTCCAAATTTAATTTTGTAAATAAATTAAAGACATTAGTTCCATTTCATCCTCAAGCGAATTTTGGAGTAACTTATAAAATTACTGGGTTTTAAAGTCAGCAAAAATCATAATTTACATTTCCAAGGAAACAGAGAAATTCATTTCAACCAGACGAGGGGTGTTTGCGTATTCATTGTGTCTGTATTCTGATGTATCAGTTTTGGTAGGGGTAGGGATGTATTCTTCAATGAAATCTGACATCCGTTAAATGCATGTCGTCTGGATTTTTTTTTTTAAATTTAACGGCAAAGATTCTTACGACATTTTTTCTATTTGTATATTTAAAAATTTGGGGTGGGTATTTAGGTTAGAATACGTTTTATTTAACTACAATTAGAAAAAATTTTCACTTTTAATTTTTAATATACTATATTTCTTTTAAGAGTAAGTAAATGTATTGGAATCCCTTACAGTATGTAGAGTTATTTTCACATCAACTATAAGTATGTATATTATTACGTAACAATTTTTTTTTTAATTATTTAACTAAACTTTATGACAATGAATCCAAAAAAAGCTAACTGATTTCACTGGTTTAGTAACCTTTTATTTTTTATTTTTTATATAAACCTAGTAATATCTTGTTTCTGATGTAAGTACTAAGGACATGGGTCATTCAATGGCTTACATCTTCTAGCTTTTCATATTAAAGTCATTTTACTGTAGGTGTTTTATTGGATTCATTTAAGTGCTTGTAGTACTTATAGGGAGATCTATATGTTAGAATACGATTTATTTAATTACAATTTTAAAAGATATATATATATATATATATATATATATATATGTATATATGATTCATTAAAACCGAAAGACAAGCTAGTGCGATTAAGCTTTTTTATTTAATTTTTCTTGTCCTCGAACAAGTGTTATCTTTTCTGGACATGGAGTGTGTAAAAACTGTCCAAATGTTCTGTAATTCCGTATTCGGATATAATTTTAGCCATTATCAAGGATGATTTTTTTTTTTACTTATTAACTGAATGAATGAGTTGTGTGTATGTATCTAGAGTTATAGGGGTGTTTTACTTTCCGAACACAGTCAGCACATTGTGGCCGTGTTCGTAGATAATATTACTGAATGTTATCTTTTACTTTTTTATTATTAAGGCTTCCATTATTTTTTAACCTTTTTTTAATATGTGAATGAGCTTATTATGCTTGTATATTTTACTTGTATGTTTTGAATGGAGTATGATAAGTTTCTCTGTGTGTGTGTCTGTTTAAATGTGTTCTGTGAAGCTATTTTCTGATTGATGTAAGATAAGTCGTCTTGATAAGCATGTAGTAGTGTGACGGATGTAATTATTTATGTGTTCGATGTGATCAGGAACATAGATCCTTAAGTAAAGCATAAAAACACAAAAGACATAGATAACCTCAAAAAGACATATTTTCAAAAAGATTCTGTCCTTAACTTTACCTACAAACTGAGTCAAAAGAATAAACTCCTATTATTAGACGTTCTCTTAGAATACAGTAACAACACTTTTAATACCTCAATGTATAAAAACGCTCAGAACAGAAACACTTGCAACCTTAATTTTAAGAGTGAATGCCCACTCGGATAAAAAATAGCAGTGATATATATATAAAAAAAAAACATCTTAAAGAGAGCACACGAGAATTCATCCTTTCGTGTACTTTTCCTTAAAGGACTCAACAATGCAAAACAGAAATAATGGTTTTTCTAACCACCTCATCGAAAACAAGATTAGACTATTTCTTTCCAAAGTAATTAATAACGATATTGATCTCACAGACAAAAATAACATAAATATTTTCTACAAAAGCCAAATGCACATGAATTATAAACAAGATGAATATTGACTTAGAAATATTATTAAGAAATACACTACCCCAGTTGCCCCGAACAAAAAAATTAAATTAATTATCTACTTCGAAAAATGTAAAACAGCTAACCTTATTTAAGATAACGTTATCTGTTTAAAATTATTAATAATTATTATTAATAATTTTGATTAATAATTATTGACCTCTAAAATCAAAACTACAAAGAATGAACATTATTTACGAGTTCAAATTTGAAAGGTGTGAGGAAACTTTTCATTCTAGGACAGGAAGTAAGAAAGTTAGAGAGGGCGAAGATTATCTTGAATAAGTTGGAATATGACCCTGGATAAATATATATATATATATATATATATATATATATATATATATATATATTAATTTATTTTTTATCCTTCATGAGCTTTGATCCTTATATATGATTAATTAATGATGAACATGTCATTTTCGCTTATGATCGACTTTATACATTTTATTGCTCAAAGTAGAGTCCAAGTATCCCAGTAAGCTATATTTAATCCTTTCTAAGATACAACGGTTCAAAGCTTAATCTAACAATTGGACAAGTTTGCTGTTACATCCGGTATATATATATATATATATATATATATATATATATATATATATATATATGGGTGTGGCTGCAGGTGAGGGATAGCGAGTGCGAGAGAATAAGTTATATTTAGGTAGCAAGTGTTCATACAAACAATTCTTTTTAAAAAAATATCGACAAGATCTGTTTAATTTTTATTGTACTTTACCAATTTTGGAATAAGTTGTGTATTGTGATCAAAATTGTATATAAAATGTCGGAAGTTCATGTTTGTGTTGCTGTCTTGTTCAATTAATTTCGATCGTCTCAGTTATTTTCAAGAACCCTGTGGTGTCTGTGTGCTAGGCGGAATTCTTTTTTCTTGTATTTTTCTGAAAGCGGTCAATGTTATTAAAATCAACCGGGACTCGGTCGATGTCAGTTCATATTAATTTCACTGTTTAAATAAATAAAAATCAGTGATGTCAAGTCAAACTCGTGTACCTACTGAAATAACGTTTATAATAAGAAGAGATAATTTCAGAAAAATTCAATTAAATATTTGGAAAACTTTTAAAAATTTGACTCCACGTAAATTTTGTTTATGAATACAAGCTACAAAATAGAATTTTCACGTTTTCTTTCAGAAGGTTTCTCAAGAAACAAGTGCACATTCAGCCACACACGCCCATATATATATATATATATAGAGAGAGAGAGAGAGAGAGAGAGAGAGGGAGGAAGGTGCGCATGTGTGTGTGTAATATCTGCGAATAATTAACATATAATAACACATATACAGATACGTCTACCCACGCTATATATATATATATATATATATATATATATATATATATATATATATATATATATATATTGTTAAACCTAGAGAGCCAGACAAACCTACCAGGGCGGGCTGACCTTAGATTTACGAGATGGCACTGTTGACCCGTATAAAAAAGATAACCAGGACCTAAAATATTTAAAGATGCTAATAAATTAATTTACGAGCAAGCACTATCTAAAAAGCGGACACAAAGATAAGCTAGAATATATTAAAATAATTGATAACAAAAAAAAACCAGAAAAGGTTTTTCTGAGCAAGTATAGTTTCTTATACTTATAAGATTTCTATTATTAATATATATATATATATATATATATATATATATATATATATATATATATATATATATATATATATTAAGTCATTTTTTTATGTTTATACTTTCCTTTTACAGATACAAATATTTAAGTAAATAAAATAAATAAATATAATTTTTTTTTCTTTGTCGTAGTTAGGACTATTTAAACCCTTCATTTCAAAGTTTCTAAAATTTATTTCCAAATAATTCCTATCCTCATTAAAATATTTCAACTTTTTTTTCTAAATCGCTAAATAATGAATTTACGTAATTTTAAATCAAGAATGGAACTTTTAAAACATTTACAAAGTCATTCGAAACCGAGACAAAATCGCCTGATCGCGGAAATCCCAAAGAATAAGAAAATCATTTCATCCGTACCATTCATTCTCGTCTCGGAATTCTTAATATTTCAAAATCGAGAGATTTAAAAATTCCTTTTCCTTTATTATCTCCGACTGTGGAAATCACTCACAAAATTGTAGTCAACAAAACAGAATTGGCAATGTATTCTCATACCATCACAATGGCTGAAAAAAAATCTTCAGTTCTTTTTCGCATTTAATTTTTAATATTAGCTTTTAATATCTATTTTAATTCCTTCATAATTCCTACTTATCTAAATGTTGTTCTCAATATGGTTGAAAACAAATAGATAAATCAATATTTCTAAATCAACAATGATCGGTTTGAGACCAATTTGAAATTAATCCATTAAGCATTAAAACTTAAGTCTACCGAAATAGATTTTAAAAGGCACTTGAATCTGATATGAATATGCAGTAATTATATTTTTATGGCAATAAAACCTACAATTGTGACATAAAGACGACAAAAGGGAAACTTAAAGTAACAGCTACGTATATATAATATTATAATAATGTCATCATTGTTATCAATTACAATAATCATTAATATGATTATAATTTTTACCCATTAGACATTTTCTTTATATATACACGATGGAGTAATGGATAGTGGCTTGGATTGAAGAATCGTAGAGCCGAGTTCGAATTCTAGTCGAATCGATTACATTCACTTATGTGCTAATACCCTTGGGAAAGGTGTGAATCCTCTTCTTCTCCCTCCAGCTATGGGTAAATATCAGGACAGACTGGGTTCTATCGCCTTGGATAGCAACTGGTCTAGGAGAAGGAAAACTCTAAATTCAAAACCTGCGGAGGGTCGTTTGGGGACCTTGTGGCACTTAGTGCACCAGTTCTCTGTATTCGACCCTTCAAAAAGTGTGGATGGTCCTGCACGAAACCTTCACCACTATAATCAAATCTTATGTCCTGTTGTCGGGCTGTCGGTTTCCTGGGAACTGATCTGCTTGACCCTCATACGTCGAATTCGACAGGAGAGTCGAGTATATATATATATATCAATGGGAAGAGTATCTTCTCCGAATTTAATTAGACAAAAAGCATTTTATTAATTAAATGTTTGTGTCATGGATATTGAAGTGCGGTTTTTACGCGGTCCCGTAAAATGAACTGGCCATTTGCAAAATATAGAAAATGAAATCATAAATTATACTTTAAACTATTTTTTCTGGTGCGGAAAAAAATAAAAGAAACTAGACTAAACAATATGATACTAATCAAATCCAGTTTGTACTTACTTACTGTCTGAGATGGTACTGAAAAATTGCTACAGATTTAAAAATGTTTGCTGTAACTTAATATCCAGCTTTAATTTGGAAAAGCAATAAATAAAATAATTACCAAAAATAAAAGAATAAAAAACATGGCAACCATTTGTATCATTATGGTTATAAAATAAATGGGAATAACTTACCTTTTAATAATTAATGTTTAATTTAATTTAATTTTTTTTTTAACTAGTTGGAAAGAAAATATTCCTAGCAGATATAATTTATGGTAATGATAGTGGGATTAGTCTTTTCCTTATAAGTAAATATTCAGCATTCATTTACCTAGCAGCCAGTGCGCACTTCCGTTAAAAAATATTTTTTCTCTTAAAACCAATTTTTAGTAAAATAGTTTTCTCAAGTGCAGTACCTGTTATCGATCTTTCCAGTATTGATTTGGACTTCCTGACCTTTATTTTAAGTGTGAAACGTCAGATTTCTGACTACTTCATTATTCTTCCTTCGTCTTACATGTGTTATCCATTTTAGTTGTTGCTACTTTTGAAAGTCCTCAGATGATGTGTTTTCTTCCATTTGGTACGGTTCTTTGTGTTTCTGTGACGCAAGTTCACGCGGTTCAAAGAAGGATGCTTTCCGCTGAGGCCTACAGTCTTCTCTCGCTTGATAACATTTCTAACCATCAATCTAAGAAATAAAAAACATTATTTACGACCATATCAAGTTGTAATTCCCCTTTCTCGTCCAACCACCAAAGATAAGCGATATTGAGCTTTGCTAGTCCTCAAATGGGCCACAGTCGGAAAATGCCAGTTGATGTTAGCTACGCGACTGACAAACCGGTGACTGATACATTTCCGCTGCTTATATTAACAGAAGACTTCGGTATGTGTAAGTGTTTCTGAACTTGCAAAACCTACCTAAAGTTGGATGAGTGAGATCGGAGAAAGATGGCGTATGTTATCGACAGGATATCCTGAACAGGATTGATGCCATGCAAGGCATCGACATGTAATCTCGACCTAACGAAACTATTCAAGAACATTTGCTGTTGGAAATATATCGTATTTTTGTAATGCGATATATAACCCTACTAGTTGTATAAACAGTCTTCGATCGGGTGTTTCCTTACTGGAAATTTTTGCCGTTCAATTGGAGCAGTTGAAGTCAGCCCACCCGAAAATTCAATATTAGATCAACAAATGGGTGCAACTGAGGAACATCCCCAAATAGGGGTGGAGGGCTAACACTTTGAATGTGGAGTAGCCCTGAAAAGGGCCGTTTTTTGCGTTCTCAATCTTACAAGGAAGAAACCTCTTCCATGGACGGTCATAATAATAATAATATACGATAATTTTTTATTTTTAATATAATCTTTTTTTTTTTAATTCTAATAATCTTTTGCGTTACATTTCAACTCTCTAAATTGATTGTGCGCTGTTTTTTTCGTTTTTGTTTTTTTACAGACATTTAATTTTGCCTTTGATTTTTGCGCAAAGTGTAAAAATCAGTAATTTTTTTTTCAAAGAATTTGGACTCAAAACCGGAACCGAAGATTTATCTATGAAAAAAAAAAATTTTAAAAATAATCAAAATCGAATGAAAACTGTGGAATAGCATAAACAACATCCGATCGCATAGACATACACACATACATACACACATACATACACACACACATTTTGATAATTATAGATATAGGTAGATGCTACCATGGATTTCAACATGCAAAAATCCTCTCCAGGAAAACAGTAAATTGCGTGAGAGAAAAGACTGTCTATAGTGGTTTGTGTAAAGGATGAAAGATTAACGCGATTCAAGAAGACAGAATATGGCGATTGACGTTTCAGTTAAATTTTTGAAGATTATCAGTGAAGCAAATAACCGGGAGGGAATTCCACAGGTGGGAATTGCAAAAAAAAGTGGCGGTTACATTTAACTATTTCAACAGTAAATTGTTGGGACCTAGATGACAATCGAGTTGCACGCTTATATTTCACGTAGTCGGAGCACCAGAGGAAAAGTTGCCTTGAAAATATTTGTAGAAAAGTCAGAGAGAAGTCATATCACCTCGTTGAGAAATTGAGTGAAGTCGAGATGTCACGTCAGAATTGCAGATCCTTCTTTAAATCTTGTCAAGAACATCAAGAGGAAGAGCAGGAGCATCAGACCAGATATGGTAACAATATTCAATACACGGACGAATCGTAGATTTGTTAATATGCAAGATGAACACTGACGAGAAAATCTTTCAGGCACGACACAATGACCCAACTTTCCTTACAGTAGATGCATCTATTCGATTACAGTTATTGCTGGTATCAGAATGAACGGCCCAAGGGTACAGATTTCAGGGCGTTGCCAATCAACTGACAGAATACCATAAGATATTTGGTGTGAGTATTCAATATAAGACATAATGAGAAAATGATTATAGCAATGACGATGAAAAATATATTGCCGTCCACTCACTTTATTATTATTCACCTGAACTTTAGACATTCTATGTACAAGAAAAATGAAATATTTTTGACGTTAAGAGAAAATATTGATTAATCTCCTATTTGCTTTTGGTGTTGGTTCTATCTAAACAGGAACGTATCGTTGTCTACAAGAGAAAAGAAAACAAAATGTCCGCTACTAATTGTAGATTGTCAAAATCAATCATGTACAGGTGTTTAAATATCTGAGATGTGTTTTAACAGATTACGTAAAATGCCGCACCCGAAATCCAATGGTGAATGGGGATACCAAACTATAACATTCAAAATCTAAGCTAAGTATAAAGAAAAATGAATATCAATCTTCCTAGAATGCAGAGAACTTTATACAATTTCCTCTGACATGAAAAGTAAACTTAAAGCAATAGAAATGTGTTATGATGTAAATAACATGGACCGAACATGTAAACAATGAGGAATTTTTGTGAGACATTAAGAAAGGTAAACCTGGAATATTTATATAATGAAGGCAAGAGATTGTAGAGGTAAACATCGAGTAACTTAGCTAAGGAGCTTACGTAAATGGATGGCAGTGCGTGGAGAGTGAAGATTATAGTATTATATTATAAAAATCTACGAAGCATAGGAAACTGTGGAGAGCCATAATCTTTCACATTGTGAAAGTACATAGCACGTAAAAAGATTATCTAGCTATGAGATAAACATTTACACGAAGAAAAGATGAACAATGCGAAAGAAATTTTCCTCGGTTTATCAATATCATGAAATACCCAGCATCCAACTAAAGGTTCAGTATCTTGAGACTAAACCAGCAGTGTAATCCAACGTGTCCTTGGACCAAAATTTATGTAATAATAATAATAAGAAGAAGAAGAAGAAGAAGAAGAACGATGAATATATATGTAGCTGTAAATGCGGGCGCTGACGAGTGACTTACTCTTTGATCTTGAGTAAACAGATTGGCCGACTAAGAAACTTAACCAAAATAAACGTCCCGTTCCCAAATATAAAATGGGTATTTTTTCGATTCCGTTTTGATGCTACATCGCGGCCATTTCCTCGGCTGGCTGATTTGTATATTTTGGAAACAGTCTGATCTTTTTTCGGTAGACTGTGTTCTAATTGCTTCGTACACTAATGCCAAAATTAATAATGTCATTTCCTGTAGTCATTCATCAAAATCATATCCGGGTTGTTATGTTCCAAATATTGATTTCTATTCAAGCAGGAAATCCCAAGGGCCTTTCAATTAACGACTGACCAGCAACTACAGTTATTATTATTATTATTATTATTATTAATATTATTATTATTATTTACTGAGCTTTCAAAACAGTAGTAACTGGTAACTTTCTTTAGAGATTAAGTGGTAACAAGTCTATTTTGATCTCCAGTATATTCAGTGTATTTTCGTAATATTGTTGCTTTGGATGATTTCGTCTTCACACGTTCAGTTCTAGCAAATTTCTTCGAGACTGTTCCAATATTAATGGATAAAACTGTAACTTTCAAGTTCCAAAATGTGTATCATTTATGTGAAGAGCTTCAGTCTGCGGGTAAATCCCGCTGAAGCCCCAATTCTCGTTGAAAAATCGAAGTTAAGCAGCGTCGAGCTCAGTTATTATTTACATGGGGAACCGTTTGAGAATATCGGGTATAGTAAATTTTAAATATTTTTCGGCTTTAAATAACCCACAACGTGTTGATAACCCGTAAAAATAATTTTTCATTTTCTTTTTATCTGTTGAAGTTGTGGAGACGCATGCTCAACCACGCCCCAAAAGGGTATCGTATAGATAAATAGAGAGTCTATATCCTATAACTGACAAGCTTCCTTCTTCTTCCCTATTTTCTTTCTTCTCTTTACACCATTCGTTTGCACTATTCTTGGTGGATCATCTTCAACTTGTCATGTTTTTTTTAATCTTTCTTAAACAGTTTCTCATATTTGTTAGTAAATAATTGTCTCATCATTATTTCAGTGTAGTGTGTAACTCTTATTTGGCTAGGTTTAGTCTATCTTAGTATTAATATCGTAGCTACATTTATTGTTGGAATATCTAAATGCAAGCACCACTTATACTCCAAAATTTTCTTTTCTCGTGCTTCCCTACCGTGGAACTCTCTTCATTTTACTTGATTCCCTGATAAATTCAATCTTTAAAAAGTTAAATGCAACATCAATCGCTATCACTCTATCTTCTTGAATCCAAGTAATCTTTTATCCTTTGTTCAATTCGCCCTATATTCAGTCTATTCTCTCTCTTTCACTCCTTGTAACCTACTGTGTATTAGTGGCATTCCCGCCTTGCGTGTGCCTTGCTTGGGGCGAAATGATTAAAAAGAAAAAGACAAAGATCTTTTATAGGATTCTTCAAACCTGTTTTTTTTTTTCATGTTAATGTACTATCGTTGTCTATCCTCCCTATCCTCATATTCTTCATTTCCTACTTCCCTTTTATTCATGTAACACCTCGAAAGCATCGTATTGGAAGTAATTTAATCAAAAAACAGAACTGGATAAACTGGATCTTCCTCTTACTACTTCCCCTCGCGATATAGTAAGCTAATAACGATAATGATTATGATAGTGCCTATTATCATCATCATCATCCTTATCATTTATATGTAGTTTTCCTTCCGGATATACACTGTCATGGCTCTTCACAACTTCCTCTAACTATCGTAATGCTGACAAAAGTAATGAAATTGAGGATAATTTTTTGGTTAGTTGGTTAGATAAAACTACGTTAATTTGGAAATTGCGTACAAGTCTTATAATTTTAGGTTAAGGCACCTCGATGTGGTGTAATGGTTAGCAAGCTTGTCTCGCTGTAACAACTATGACCGAGTAGCGAGTTCGATCCTCCCTGGGCGCCCCATACTTTCGGTCTTGTGCCACATCTAAGCTACGTTTAAAAAATCACCTTGTAATTTCAGGTTTAATCTCACCTTGAATTTTAAAGCCTAAACTTTTCTTAGAGAACAGCAAATAGAAAAAAAATCGTTGAATGTAAGTCTACTTGTCGTAAACAAAAAATATATCCTTTGCTTTGAGACTGTAGCATTGGCCTGCATCGTCCACTCAGGCTTTCGGCCATATCACGAGGAAACACCGGTTCCCATCCAATCATCGAAGTTAAGCAATGTTGAAACTAGGTGGGTGATCTCTGGTGAATACAAGATGCTTTAAGCTTGGAGTTACAGGTGATGCAATGGTCAACATCTCTTAATGAGAAATCAGAGAAGGGAGGTTTAATTCCAGTCGGGTTTATTACATTCACATACGTTTAAGTAACCCACCTGAATCCACCTCTTTTTACCCCAGCTATGGGTTAAATAGTAAAACTTGTAGCAGAAAATCATTTCTATCTCCAAAAATCTCTCATGATACAAGAATATATTTTCAGCTTTAAATAGCCTTAAAGAGGTTCATAATCCGTAAAAAATAAATCAATAAAAAAATTTCTCATTCGCTAGTAATAACACAGATAAGTTCAACTCTCTTTGGTAAAAGTGGAATCATTTATTCTTCTCTGCGTTTAGTTTTATTTTCATTGGTTCTTGGAAGAAATTTTTTGTCTTCAAGTGTCTTCGGCGCAATCGTCTACCGAAATATTTTCGAGTAGAATTCACTGAGGACGGATCAAAACAAATTATTCTAAAATCTTATTATCTCCAAAACATTTTTTGAAAAGAAGGTGTAAGCGAATATAAATCAAATAGCAAAAACAAATTCTGTTTCGACGATTATCACTGATAATCGGAAGACAATATCTGGAGCGGTGAAATCATAGTATTAAGCCTTTTTTGCCACCGATGTAGCTCAATGGTTAGTACGTCATGTGTCCCCTAAACATTTGGGTTGTAGGGGCAGTACATGTCCTGTTTCCAATGAAGAATCCCATCCCACTTCAAGATAATTTTGAATTCAGACTGTTGCTTATCCTAGACTGGTTGCCACTTGTAAACATGAAGCATAGTCCACCTCGCAATTTAACCCATAAGTGGGGTTAAAAACAAATAGATCCATACATTCTCAATGGTATTTGCGGGAAAGTGAACATGAACGTGGTCAAAATTCGAACTGAGATCGCCTATTTTACTTTTGAGGCCAATAACTGATTGTACATCCCAGTGGTTAACAAACTGCTCTAAAGGTACGCAAGGATTAGTAAATGTGCCACAATTTTGGTTAGTACGAGTCTACGTTAAGTTTTCAATAAAACTATAAGACATAAAATACTTTACCATTATTTTTAGAGTCGGGGATTGGAATCACAATTACAATGTCATCAAATTCACGAATCAACGTTTTTTGTTTTTTTTTCCTTTTAGGTTATTGTGCCCTGGGACAATCCTGAGTCTCGGATTTGAACTGGTTAATGCTTATTTTGATTCACAGGAAACAGGGGAGCAATAACTGAACAGTACTAAATAAAAACAAAAATAAGGTCTCCCTAGACAAATAAATGTGAAATAAGAACAATCTAAACCTGTAGATTAAATAAAGGGTTCAGTTTGAAATTACCTGAAGTATACATAGATACAAGCATCTGACAAAGGCCGGAGGACAGAACGGCAAAAATTTAGTGATGATAACAACGAAGATGAGGATAATAGTCTCAGTGTAAATAATGATAAGTCTATATCCAAATAATTCAGATATATATTATCAACTCACCTTTTTTTCTTTCTTTTTCTTTTTTTCTAGCGGGGTTAATAGAATTTATTATCGTGAGACTAAACCAGCAGTGTAATCCAAAATGCCCTTGGAGCAAATATTTTAGGTAATAATAATAAGAATTAATATACATGTAATTGTAAATGCGGGCGTTGACGAGGGCCTTAGTCTTTGATCTTAAGTAAACAGATTAGCCGACTAAGAAACCTAACCAAAATAAACGCCCAGTTCCCAAATATATTTTTTGTGATATTTTCATCCATGACTGAACAAATTCTTATCTTTGCAAAATTATAATAACGTTAACTCCTGCAAAAATGTGTCAATACCTTTGCTGCAACTACCATTCCCTCGGCTTTTGTTATGTACCATCCATTTTATGTATTGTATTTCCATATTCCCATGTGTGGGTGTAAACACTGGCGTCCGCATTTCTCTTTCTGGAATATTTCCAAAACAACCAGCATAAAATCATTACGGCTCCTCTGTCCTCTCCGATTCATTATCTCTTTGTATAACCTGTTGCCAATCTCACCAGAGAAAGAAACTCGGCCATGATTTAAGACTAGCCGAATAAGGATAGCTAATCTAGAAATTATTGTTGCTGTAAACAGATAATTCCTGCCTTGGATTGATAGGTGTTCCTCGGCAAATGGAACTAACGAATAATTAATTACATCATCAGATTAAAACTGCCGAATTCTATTATAGAGTTTAATATTAGATTATACCCATACGATACAACTAAAAAAAATTCTTGGGCAGTTTGATTTTTATTCTCTAAACCCTGTTCTCTATCACTATTAGTTTCTGGTTGAATTGCTGGAATGACGAGTTATCAGTATTTGCATTATTTATATTTGAAATATTGTCATCGTCTTTATTGTTTTTATCGCAATGTTTCCGCCATTGTACCTTCCGTCCTTCCTCGTGTGTATATCGATCTACAGGGAATTCTGAACCGTACCCTTTACTTAACCTTTAATCTACAAGGGTAGATCAAACAGCCACTCTTTAAAAGTAATTCTGGAGGAACATCGAAAACGGGATGAGACAATGAAATCGGGCATGGCTGACCATGTATGAAAAGAAATGATAGTCAAAACCCCTGTAAAATGAAGTGAAAATACAATGATGAGGACAATTTTAGTAACAGATTATACGCGGATGACTTGATGTTAGATGCAGAAAAAATCTGCACGGACTCCTAGTAAATGTAAGCCGGAGAAAATAATGCATGAATTGTTAAAAGACAAAATATATGGCAATTAGCAAGAAATTTCACAGTCTCTTTCTGGTTCTAAATAGAAGTGTCCTTTTCGTACCTTAATATTTAGTCGTTGTTTAAATGTTCCGTCTATGGTATTCTCAGCCTCCTTCTGAAGAACCACATCTCTCCTGCCTCAAGTCTCTTCATCTGTAATGAAATTGTCTAGCATTCATTGCCATATAAGAAGATAGATATTATATACTAATTAAGACCACGTTTTTTTCTACCTTACTCTTGTTTCTGTTTAGTTTTTAGAACATATCCTTCACTATTGCAAAGCGCTTTCGCATTACCAGTCATCTGTTATAACACTTCCTCTAGATATTTAAAATTGTATACCTGGTTTTGATATGTCCAATTCGTAGCGCGTAAGTTACCATGGATGGAATATTTGAGCAACCAGAAAGTTTCAAAGAGAATAGGAACGTAAAGGACCCTTCTACTTAAAATCAGAAAGAACCGTTGAAATTATTTGGTTTGGAGAATATGACACCCACATGAAAACAAAAGGGGCCTATAAGAAACTACGTCACCTACTTCACAAGATTATGTAAATACAGGATGTTGCAGCAAAATCCGACACTTTAAAGACCCCACAGTTTATCTAGCAACTGTTAGAGTTACATACTACATTATTTTTCAATGTAACCGCCGCCACCGGCGACGATCATCTCTAGGCGGGCGCGAAATGAGTCACACGCTTTGGCGAACATGACCCTGTTGATAGCGGCGAACGCCTCCACGATGGCAGCCTTCAGAAAGTCGACCGTGTTCTGGGCGTGCTTGTTGGTCTTGTCCTTGATCACGCCCTTCATACTGAAGTGACACGTCATGTAAATAAAGATCTTTCATTATGCAGCCAATGACGCATAATTCCATCGCTTTTACTGAAGGCAAACATCTGGTACATCTAAAGCTATCGAGTAAATTATTTCTTGACTAAAACCTCCGGAACAACTTTATGAATAATATGGTCAATAACATAATTTTTTGTCTAAGATGATACAGATTCTCAAACTATTTTGTTACCATTTTCTAAATTTATAGATCGTGATAGCTATTAGGGAGATGTGATTAAATAAGCTATATTGTGGAAAAAGGAATTTTCGTTAATATAAGCATTTTTTTTTTACGTGTTCATTGTTAGTTTTTGACAAAAACGACATTCATGTAGTCATTGATAATATTACACATTAAATACTATTTTTTTTTTTAATTAATAACTATTTGTGCTCTGTTTTTGACATTAAAAGCTATCTGCTAATGTGTTAAAATTTTGGAATAACGCAATAATACAAAATTTAAATTCCATCTTTCTGATTGATGTCACGGTCTGTTAATTCTTTGAAACAAAGAATGCTGAGTAAATATGTGATATCAATTCGTTGTATGGCAGTGAATGCTGACAAATCTCACCAGTGATGAGGAGGTAAATGTATGCAATAGAAAGTTGGTTCTACAGAAGGATACTGAGAATTCGATGGACGGAACGAGTAAGCAGCAACGAAATTTTAATGCCATTGTTAACAAAAAAAACATACTCAGAAACAGAAAATGGCAGATGAAATTTCTTAGATACATAATAAGGATGGAGGTTTTCGGAAAACGGAATTCTCACAGGACATATCGAGGTCAAGCGATGTATGAGGAAGCAGCGGGTCACCTACTTGACGTGGGTGGCGGAAGAGGGGACGTGAGGCTTGACAAAGGGGGAAACCCTGCTAAGGTCAATGTCGTGAAGGAATATGGCACCTAAAATATCAACACAGTCAATGTTTATATGTTACGTTAACTTCACCCGTTACTAGCGTAAATCCCTCCTTTGGAGGATTTCGCATTATTTATCATCTCTCAGTTGCGTCTCTGTCCTTGGACAGAGTGCGCTCAGGGGCTTTTCTGTCAAAGGACGGAGGGGCAACTGAGGAAAAATTATACTGAAGAGGTGCCCAGCCTTGGGGAACAGCTGCCCGAGGCCGCGCCCTCCCATTGCACAAGAGGGAGGGATCGGTGCTCGCACCGAGGCCAGCGCAACCGGCGGTTGCGGGGGCTGAGGGCAATTTTCGTCCCTACCCGGGTGTACGCGCTCGGGTTCCCACATTAAACCGACCTTGTGTCACATCTTGTTCTAGTGGGGGGGACGAGTAAATACCAATGTATATATACTCCCCGGAAGGTGAGCTGGCCGCAAAGTTATTTGTTTAAATTCCACGTTGCTTAAGAAGGCCTAGAACCACTGTTGCCATCTATCAGTTTTAAATATAAGAAAGAGAAAATCGAAATTGTTGCATTTTTTGCTCAGGAGATAGTCAGGATATTGTATAATTTTACAAGTGGAAACAACTACGACATTGAGAAACGTGTATACTTATACATACAGCAAACATTTAAACATCATTTTCTCTAAAATAGTGACTCTAATATTGTAAACCATGATTAAGCAACTGTATCTGTGAATCGATCCAGTTCACCTACAGGGATTAGCGAACGTGAAAGCAATGTAAAAGTTCAATATTTAGATTATTTAGATGTGGATTATTATCCTCATTTTTCTTCTTGTTATCGCGACGTTTCGAACGTTGAACCATCGGTCTTCATCAGTTGTTCGTCAATCCGGGTAACGGAAAGAGAATTCTGAACTGAATCTTTTACGGGGTAGATTGTTTTCGTTCCACTGTCCATGTCTAGGTGTATAGTTCATATTTTTAAAAAAAAGTACTAAAAATAAGAACTAGACGAGTTATCCTTAAACATGGGCAGTGGAACGGGATCAGTCTATTTCCGCATATTAAATAAAGGTTTAAGTTTCAAATTCCCTGTACATTAGCAGACACCCGATGAAGCCCGGAGGGCACAACGGCTGAAACGTTGTGATAGCTACAACAAAGATCAGGACAATAGTTCGCATGTAAGTAATGTAAATAATGATAACTCTTCATCATAGAAATTCAGACAGAGATAATATGTCAATGTTCACTTGATCGCTCGTAAATATTGCCAGAAATGTAGCCTAAAGCTGAATCATAAGGTCTTGGTGAATATACGGTCTTTTCTTGGGGATGAGGGTCTTTTGTTTTTGTTTTTCTAATCAAATATCCATTTATATTCTTGAAAAATGGTCTCATTAGGGTTTTGACAAATGGGCCGATAATTCTCAGCTGAGCGCCGTAGGTTGCTGTCGAAATACATTTCAGACTTCAGTTGTAATTATGACTTCTCGCTTTTATTCGGGTGTTGGTTGATGGATAACGAAAATTTGAACAAGTGATGACGTTTCTTTATCAGTCAATCAACGAACCCATTTCCTCGGACAGCATCCCACCGAGTGGAAAAACGAGATGTTTTAACAGTCTTCCATCTAACTGTGACTGACCTCTTTTTCTTAGGGATAACCAATATAAACAGTTGGTCGCCTTGTGTTGATTTATATATCAGATGTTTATGATGAGATTCAATTTATCTCTATCTATAAAAGGCAGGATGTTTGTGTGTGTGTGTGTTTGTGTGTGTGCGTGTGTGTGTGTGTGTGTGTGTAACGAATGCACGGCCGCAATTTTCGACGGATTTGCACCAAAATTTACATGCACATGCTCCAAGTTAGCGGGAAGGCCAAGACCGATTTTTTTTATTTCACAACTCCCATCGACAGTGAACATAATCGATTTTTCCTCATGTTTATACGGCAGTTTTCATGAGTTTGCGGCCATTTTCTACTGGCCAGAGTGAGAGCCAATTGCTGCCTGCCACGAATAGGCAGGAAGATTATACTGGCCAGCGTGAGAGCCAACAGCTGACTGACACGAATGTTAACTAGCATGCTAGCATGCAAAAAAAAATCGATAGCTGCATTCGTCACAAGTAGGAAAAATTTAAATCCGCATGGCACTTTACTCCAATTGGCTCATTCGCTTGCTTAAATTCAACGTTGATTCTGATTCCGCAGAACTGGGTTGGGTGTGAAAAAGTATTTGTTGTTAACATTCTTTTTCATTCGGTTTTTCCAGTTACAAGTCCTTTTTTTAAAGCTGATCGTTTTGTGTTTATTTTGTTTTAGTTCTTTTTCGTAATAGATTTAATGTTTAGTATAGAGCTTAGAAAAAATTTGCAGTGTGAGATATGCAAGAAGTAAGGCATGTAGCAACATCAGCACGACAAAGGGCACTCCTTTAAAAGCAAGGAGGGCAAAAATATTTTAAGTCAAGTGATAGCGATTGCTGTATGAGTTGTATGATTTTTGAATCAAGCACGGGCAACACCGAGCCATGCTGCTAGTTCTAACTAAAATTGATGTTAGTAAAATTTGAACAATAAATTTATATTTATTTCTAAATGCACTATGTGAACTTTGGTTTTATAAAGTATGTTCTTATTTTAAAAAATATTTGCACTAACTTAATAGCGTGAATCTTTATTATGCATCACGAAGATTGTTTCACGGTAACGAAGCCCTTAATCCCAGTCTGTCATAGGGGCACCACATCTACTGCAGCCATAGTAGCAATGGTGTGTCATGAACAAGGCAGCCCGACGGAGCCCAACACCCAGCGGGCTGTTTTGAATTAAGAGTTCTTCTTCTCCTAGATTATAGGGGTCATTCTCTCCTGATAATTACCCATATTTGAAGGGAATAGATATATTCATATATTTACCGAAGGTTATTAGCACGTAAACACGAACTCGGATCTCTGAATCCCCAGTCCGAGTCGCTATTTATTACTCCATAATGCTTCTATGCTTGTTTTCTAGAATGTAAATAAAAATATAATAATAATATATTTATTGATATCGATTTCTAAATTTCAGATATATAAGTTTGATTTTAACTGATAGAAGTGTTTGATTTTATATCCATTTTTAAAAATCTTGAAAACTGATATATATATATTGTGAAGTCCTGCTGAAGAAAACTGTGCAGGAATCGAAACTTTATCCCCATTTTTCCCTCAGGGTATCTGATCCTATAATTGAAACGTATCGTTGCCAATATGACCACGCGAAACCATCTAGGCTTTTGCGCAGGATTTCTCAATCTAGGTTGGTAGATATCCATATCACAGTTTCAGAAGAAAACA
Organism: Acanthosepion pharaonis; assembly: GCA_903632075.3. NCBI lineage: Eukaryota > Metazoa > Mollusca > Cephalopoda > Sepiida > Sepiidae > Acanthosepion > Acanthosepion pharaonis. Next base: position 505,468 of record CAHIKZ030004545.1, read on the forward strand.
GAGATATAAACTGAAACACGTCTGCCAATGAAGCATAAAGCTTATAGAAATAAGAAATAATTTCGAATTAAAAAGATATCCATTAAAAATATTTAATGCTTGTCATGTATCGGGAGAAAGATATAATATTAACAGAAAATGAAGATAGTGTAAATTTATTGATTTTATAAGGTAATGAAGCGTTGGAATTTGCAAAATAGTTGAAAATAAATCACAGGACAATCAAGAAAGAAATTTAAAACAATGACAATAAAAATCTATGCTAAAAGAATTTATGATTGGAGAAAAATTAAAAACGGTAGTATGCATGAATAAGGACATTTAAATATGAAATATAAAGAAAATATTTTTAAAAAAAGTATATTGAGAACACTGATTAAATAGCTAAAAGCAACAAAAACACCGTATTTAACCTTTTGAGGCCTGACTACCGCATCACCAGTGGTAGAGTTGAATGACGTAATGCCCAGCCACTGGTTAAACGGTGTGTAAACACTTGTAATTATTCTCATATCTACTGTGAGATATTACATACCAACTATTTGCGATTTTTAACTCAGAGGCTCAGGCAGAAGGGTTAAAATTGTTCAGGAACGTTGAGCTCAAAGGGTTAAGTAAAAATCAGGAGGAGAAATTTGAATATTAGTCGAAATCAACGAAAACAGATTCCTCACGAATAATTATATTGCGACGAAGGTATAACCATATTGGATAGATGTGAAGCTTGGGTTAAAGTTTGAGTACTTCCTGAAAATGCTCCACCTGCACGTCAAGAGAATGAGGCAATAATGCAGGCGGTAAAATTAAAGTTTCCTTCAAATTTAATGATGGAGTCAAAATAATTGTAGGTAATTATTCTAAGTTCTTGGACAAAACTTTATATAGGCCACAACCAAGAAGCCTTAGACTAAAGAGCCTATGCATGTCATACTGCCTCTAGCCTCCATTTTATGACATGTTTTCAAAGAGAGCAAATTATTAGAGTGACACTCGGTCACCTCCTAAAACATGTGGTCCATTATTTAAAAAAAAAATAATATCACAATCTTGTATACGGGATATTGTGTTAACCAAATAAATTTTGTGGATTCTCTTTATTGCGATTATTTACAATTTATGTCGGACTGATTTTGTTTTCATAATCAAAAATGTAGACTCTGCCAAGAATTAGTATCCCTATGTTTACTGATAGATATTATCAGCTGAACCTTACACAATATGTTCAGAAATATATCCTGAAGATTTTGACACCTTTGATTGGTTTGTATCCATTTTATTGAGAAAAGACTGAATTTGTTAGTATTGTATATTTATTAAGCATATTTTCATACTTAAGTCAATATAATCCTATTATCGTCTTGGGAACAGATTACAGGCTTTTGTTTCAAGCAACGACACAGTTCAAGCGAATAGAACAACAGTCATTCTAAGAAAACTTTCTCATGGAGAAAAGGAACAGGGTTTTGAATCCCTCCGGAAACATGTATACAGATAGTTTGCGGTATTAGTGATGCAGTATAAAGTAACTGAATTTAAGATTAATGAAAACTAGGAAAAATAGTCTTTTGTTGTAAATCTTTTACTAACGGATACATCTTGTTTGATCCTATAGGTTTACAAAAAGCTACTGATCCACTTTTAGATAGATAGATAGATAGATAGATAGATAGATAGATAGATAGATAGATAGAAACAGACATATACAAGAAAGATGACATAGATAGATGCCTATGAATGGATTGCATAGATAGATGGTGTTGTGGATTCCGAGATAAATTCAGTCTCCAAGGAATGACAAACGCAATAATTAAATATAAGAAATAAAGTGTATTTACACAATCATACAAAGAGTAATACTGTTAGTAAGTCCAGGAACGCGGTTAGTAGAAAATACAGATAGATATATACAGTCTCGAAGTAGGACTTCCTTAGAGTCTACGTGCTTGTAACTGACTTCTACAAGAGGTTATCTCACTAAATCTCCGTTCGTATATTCTCTCTCTTTCCGTATATCCTCTCTCACTGACTGTCTA
>CAHIKZ030004545.1:512500-537500 GCA_903632075.3 Acanthosepion pharaonis
GAAAGATGTTTTGTGTCGGAAAGGGCAATCTTTATTTTATGCTTTTCAGCATGAAATAGTGATTGTATTTTCTAACTTACGGACGGTTTTGGGACAAGGGAGGAGTTAATTTACGAGCCATTGAGGGTGTTATTAAATTATTTATTAAAAAAAAAAGTAAATACAATAATAAAACAAAAGTAACTTAACTTTTTTTTTGTATTTTGTAAGATTTAGTGATATATTGTTTTATGACTGAAATATGTAAAAAGGGAGATTATGAAAAACACTGAACAATCTTCATTAGTTTAGATATGACAAGATGTTCTAATGCAAATTCCTGGTAGATGTTACAGATATGAATAAAAAAAATTTGCACATTTCAAAATACTTAAAGGACAAACTAGCGTGAAAGAGTTAAATATTTAGATGTTATTCTACGTTTAAAAAAGACATAAATTATCGATATTATTATAATACTTCTGTCTCTTTCTGTTATGGCGTCCACCCCTTTTTCATACAAGTGGACTCGACCAGTGTGTACTTGGACTGCTGCTGTTAAATACCCAGAGTCCGTCAGAGTAGTGAGAGTGATTGAGTTGGAGGTAGAGTGATAGTGTGAGGTAACCGCTTGTAGAAGTCACAGTTACAAGTACGTAGACTCTAAGGAAGTCCTACTTCGAGACTGAATATACCAGACTGTATATATATTATTATTGCTACTAACCGCATTTCTGGATCTACTAACCGTATTACCAATTGTATTATTGCGTCAATACATGTATTTGTTATATTTCATTCCTGCGTTTGTCATTCATTGGAGACCGGATTTCATCTTGGAATCCACAACACTTTCATTAAGAGCCGTGTCCCTTCAGGACATAGGCATCATGGCTACCCACAGTTTCCTTTATTTAATAACTGAAAACTGCACTACAATGATTTTTCTGTGAAAAATAGTAAAGTGGTTTCATTATTTTGAATTCAGAGTTGTCCTTCTAGATTGGTTGCCAGTTAATAGTATAATTTACTTCAGCTATATACTTGTAACGTCTCCGGCTGAGCACTGAAGTTTTATTCAGTAATTATTTTTTTCTTCTCTCTCAATAGGAGTAGATAGGTTCACCCAAAGTCCAGTTCACACTCCTCCCAGGTATTTTGAACAGGAGTAGAGGTTTATTCCTTGTTTGCTGTTTAGGATTGGGTTTCTGGTTCCTTCTAAATTTTACTTCAACTCTATACTCCTAATATCTCCGCTTAAACTCTCTGAACTGACTTCAGCCAATGCTTTTATCCATTTGGCCCATGTGGATAAAAGCATTGGTTGATCCAAAGAGTTGTGAGTTCAATACCTGGCCACAGCAGAGTTGAACAAATCTTGGAAAATTGAGAGATAACTGAAATTGAGATATCCGGAAGAAAATGACACGTGGAACTAGCACAGTCTATCCCGATGACGAAATAAAGGGTTCGATCGAAATTCCATTCACCTGATGAAAGCCGAAGCGTAAACCGGCCAAAATGTTGTGAATATGATAACAGAGATGAGGACAACAGTCCAAACGATGTAAATATTTTAAATTAATTCAGTATGCTAATATTGATTTAAAAATAAATGTGTCGTGTTGCTTATGGTCGAATTCTGGTAGCACATTGTGTCCTGGCCATATTGACGACATCTTGAATTGCGTATACATCACAATATTTTGCAAATGATCACCTGAATAATAATAAAAATGTTTTTTTTAAATCCCTGCTATGCTTTCATTTGTCCATTATTCTTTCAGGATCTTGATTTAGCAAAAAAAAATCTTATTCCATGTTCTTTCTCATTTTGGGCTTGCTTCTGGCGACAGTATCTCTTCAATAATTCGAAATGTAAAAACGAGCATTATTTATCATCGCAATACACGACATTTTCAAATCAAAAACCGATACAAGTAGAGTAAAGGAATATTGAAGCTATGCTTTTTTTTTTTATCAAAACCAGAGCATTTTCATAAATGCAAGAGTTGTCTACTCCTTGGTAAATATTTTATGCGTAAAAAACTTAAGCCAACAAATGTTCAATAAAAAAATTCAGAAAAACTGAAAAGCATTTCAATAACAAATGACAAGCTTTTGTAACAAGTAATTTGCTCTCTTGCAAGGCAGAAAGAATAGTTTTTTTTTTCTTTTACAAAGTTTTTGAGTACACCGTCTTTTTTATCAATGTCACCACTCCTTATCAAAGTTATTTGAATTGACCCTAACGTTTGCTTATTAAAATTGTTTTCAGAAAATTAGCTAAAAATTTAGCAATGAAAAGAAAAGGCACCATAGACGGTTTCATCAGAGGATCCTTTTCCTCAAAAATTCCCCTGCTTATTCTTTTAAACCCGATAAACATTACAAAAATATCGGTGAGACATTATTAAACATCCATTTTACAATCCTGATTTAGCACTTTCTGTTTTTTTTTTTTTCTTTTGGCTTACTTAACTTTAAGAAGGTTTACATGATAAACATTCTGATACTTAACATAAAAAGTTTGTCTAGATATTTTTTTTAAATTCTCTGGCGCCCAGTCTCTTCCGGGATTGTATAAACGCCTGGTATCATCATTTACAGATTTCGTGATATTGATGGAGCTAAGATGGAGAAATGAAGTTGATACGTAAAATCGTTAGCTTTTAATTCCATTTGTCCACGAACTTTTTGAATATCACCCGTAGATTCATGCCAGGAAGCTGGATATGATAACTCTATTCCTCGCGTGTTCTTTGCATGTTCAGTCTTTGTGGAAATTTTCATAAATAAATAAAAGTGATAGAAATCGTAGTTTTCAATGCCGAATGTCTGAATTAGATGACTCGACTGAACAGAATGTGAATAACTTGCTCTGCTTGTCTATTACTTAAACTCTCTTCTCAGCTGCTATTAAGCCGAAATATAAACATATATCTACGTCTTTCTAGCTCTTTAACTTTCTTTTCTTTCTCTCTTAATCAACATTTTTCGTTTTCTCTCAAACAGACATGAATAGAATCAGTAGTAAACGAGTTAGCAAATACTTACACGCAGTGTGTTTATCATGAATGAATCGAAACTCACTTTCTATTAGTATTTTGTCCTAGCAAAATTTATATACGCATAGAAATATATTCACACGTTGTCTCTCACATCACATATAGTAAAATAAACCTTTTTATTTTTTATTTCTTTGTTACTTAATTTTGTTAATTTATTTCTTTTTTCTTATTATTTCATTCTTTCTTTCTTTCTTTTTCATCCACAAACACGAACATGCATACATAAATGCATATATTTAAATATTTGCTACGCCTCCTTTATTTATTCCATTTTTCTTTCTTTCTTTCTTTCTTTCTTTCTTTCTTTCTTTCTTTCGTCTTTCGTCTTTCCTTTCTCCCAACTCTCCTTGGTGTCTGTCTTTCTTTCTTTCTTTCTTTTCTTTCTTTCTTTCTTTTCTTTCTTTCTTTCTTATTTATTTTTATTTTCTTTCTTTTTTCTTTTTTTCTTTCTTTTCTTTTTCTTTCTTTCTTTCTTTCTTTTCCTTCCTTCTCCTAATTTTCTTTTCTTTCTTTTCTTTCTTTCTTTCTTTTTCGTCTTTAATTTCTTTCTTTTCTTTTCTTTCTTTTCTTTCTTTCTTACCTCTGTACATTTTTTCTTTCTTATCACTGTACACTTCTTTTCTTTCTATTTCAGCATTGTACAGTATGTCATACTTACATTTGTATATTTCATTTCTTTCTATCGCCCTCTCTCACCCTCAAACACTAATATGAACACATAAATTTACAAAAAAATTCCTTCTTTTCTTTTTCGACAATTTCGCAGAAACCGATATTTTCAATTTATCTTTCAAACACACACACACACACACGTAGATGTACCTCCTTTTCTCTCTCTTATATATATATATATATTTATATCCTGCGTTAGGGCACTTGAGGTGGTTTCTGGTTCAACATCTTGCTAAAACAATCAATTACGACTGATTAGTGAGTTCGATTTCAACTGGGTGCCCCTACTTTCGGCCTTGTGCCACATCTAAGCTACGCTTGGAAAATCTCTATATATCCAGGGTTTTGTGTTTTTACTTTTTTTTTTTTTTTTTTTTTGTAAATTAACGGAAATATTCTCCAAAAAGTAGTCTACGTAGTATTATTGCCCCAGGGGGACGCCCGTAACCCGAAGACAACTGAAATGAGTGTGTGTCGTTGGAAACCTACCTCAAAGCATTTTCAGTCGTAAAACATTTACCAATCCTCAGGTACAACTGGGTTTGATAGACATAGAAGGAAATCTCTTCACGCACGCACGCACACGCACACACGCACGCGCGCGCGCGTCCAAGTGTATCAAATATATATATATATATATGTGAAAAGTGTATATAAATATAAATAATATATATATCTATAATTATTTATATATTATATGCGAGTACTTATTAGAAAGCGCTCAACATCAGAGATAGAGCTACATATTTAAAGTTTGTCTGACGATCGATAAAGCGTGAAACCCAGGGTCACAAATTCAGATCTATCCAACCAAATATATATATAGCATTGTAAAACAATGGAAGGAGATAGTCAACAGAATGCTGTTTCCGTTACAGCAAAATTTAATTTTCGATATCGAGTAAGACAATCAAAATGTTTCAAACAACAACAGGAAGAAAACGTATTTTTTTTTATTATCCCGTGGCCGTAGGGGCTCCATGTGTACTGTAGCCACAGTAGAATTGTTGTTTCTTGGGCAAGATAGTCTGACGGAGCTCCACACTCTCCAGGCTGGTTTTTAATTCAGAGTTTTTCCTTCTCCTTGGCCAGTTGCCATCCAGTTTATAGATAGAACCCAGTCTGTCTTGTTATTTACCCATAGCCGGGAAGAGAAGAAGAGGATTCTTAACTTTCCCAAGGGTATTAGCACGTAAGTGAATGTAATGGATCCGACTGGAATTCGAACTCGGCTCAGAGTCGATATCCAAAGTTATTGTTTAGGCAAAAGTATGCCTTCCATCTCATATTTACAATGATCTTTTCTATTTTGCTTAACAAACATAATTCGTACGAATGTTGGTCAGGTACCGGTATGTTCTTGAATGAATAACCTATGTCTACACGCTCCATGTTAGCTGGTTTAAAACACTGTTCGATAGGGTGACCTAGAGCTTTATAAATATAGGTAACTACACTCATCTTGGAAAACGTTCGGTTTCTTGATTTGCTAAGATCAAATCAAACTCGAACGAAAAAAATGTTTTAAAAAAAGAAAGAGCTAGGAACATGAAGGTCTATTGAAAATAATTGTACAGCATGCAGGTCCAAAGCCCAACGAAAAAAAAACTCGATACGAGTAATCAACTAACTTAAAAGTGCTAAAAACAAAAGTACACAAACCTAGTCAAATTCAGAGAGCCAAACAAACCTGCAAGGATTCACCTAAGCGGATCGTCAGGAAAAATATATATATATATATATATATATATAGATAGATGAAGATGAGATGACGAAGCGTAGGACTGCGTCGTATTTCGAGGCAAATGGCATGATTTGGAAAAATATTAATAGCGATTCCGTCATGATCACGAATCGTCATAGGTCGGGACTGTTATTATCCGTAATACATACTGTATTTCAACTATCTGTTCACACATACATACATACATACATGCATTTAATGCCGTCTGCCTTGTAACTGGACAGTTTTGTAGCTGTCAAATTCTTTAAAGTGATCATTTTGTTTTTAAACTATCTAACTTGAAAAATAATTTGGAGTTTTCTTCCTCCGATCTGCCTGTAGCTGGATAAGTAGTTTGTTTTTGTTTTTGGGGTTTTTTTTTCGCTTGACCTCCCGACCCTCGCGGTAAGATCTCCAGAAAACTTTAGAAATAAAATCTGAAAGATAGTCTCACTTTTTGAAGCGACGCCAACAAAAGACGACACATTTGACCAACTAGATTGTCTTCTAACGTATTTGCAAGTGTGAGATCTAGGACTCTTTACCTATTTAATTTAATGAATTACAGATTTTTTTAATTTTTTCTTTAGATGTACGAGATCAGATGAAAAAGTATCGGGAATGTTGCTATGGTTAGTGTAGATTAGTTTTTTTTTCCTTCCTCTTGTGATGTCAGGCGTCGCGGGGAGACACAGTCGTCTTTCAGCGGCAAGGCGAGGAGCCTGGAGGAGAGATATCCAGTGGGCTCTGAGAGTGTCTGCCATTGAGTCGCTCTAGTGTCTTCTTGGTCTGCCTCTCGCTCTCTAGCCAGAGTACCTAAGGGTGTATGCTCGTAGGGTTGGTTTGTCTGATAGGCATAAGAGTGAAGTGCCCGAACCCACTTGATACTTTATCCGTCGATGTGTTGTATATGTGTCCCATATTTCTTATTGCCTGATTCTTGGTCTTGTCTCGCCTGGTCTTGTTCACTGCTTTCCTCCGGAATTTCATCTAGCAAGTGATCAGTTTTCTCTCAAGGTTTTTTTGTTAGGAGCCGTGTCTGGCACTGGTATGTCAGCGTTGGTAGTAAAATGGCGTCGATGAGATTTGCCTTGTTGCTCATGGAAATGCTAGGATGTTTTAGAAGAGGAGCAAGTTGGTAACTGACTGTGTTGGCTTTCTGATATCTCGTCTCGATTTCTCTGTCTAGTTTGCCCTTTTCAGTAAATTTGCTGCCCAGATATTTGAATTCATTCGTTTTGCTTTAGCTGGGTCCCATTGATGTTAATGTCCATTTTTTTCTAGCCTCTTGGTGACGGTTATGACCTCGTTCCTACTGACACTGATCTTCATGTATTTCTCGCAGCTTGAGTTGGTTTTACCTGCAGCTAAACCCTGCCGTTGTTCATCATTGCCTGGTCATCGGTATACATAAGTTGCTATGGTAACATAGCTAAAGTAAGGAGAGCGAAGCGGATTGGCACAGACTGGCCTTGAAATATGTCGCGCATGCACACTAAAGTTTTAACATTCTCGTTCACTTCCGTTGTTTATGGCAGTGCTTGAAGGAAAGTGTGGCCGTCTCACCACACCGCTGAGGTTCCCTGTGACCATGGCTTGTGGAGCAGTTTTTGGCAAAAGACAGCATTCCCTAGGTCCGATAACCACAATATTTCCTAGACCTCGCCCCTTCCTCTTCAAAAACTGAATCCTACTTGAAAGGAACAAGATTTCAAGACGTCAATGAAATCTAATATAACGAGGCAGCTGCTTGCTATTCAAAAAAGCAGTTGCCGGAATGCCTCCATCTTTGGAAACGACGACGGATAACTCCAGAAAGGGGGCTGCTACGAAGGAGATTAAATACCGAATTGATATGCTGATTTTCTAAGCGTAGCTTAGATTTGGCCCAAGTCCGAAATTATGAGACATCCAGTGAGGACCGAACCCACTCTTCATTCGTAATTGATCTAGAGAGACAAACGTTCTAGCCATTACTCAGCGTCGAAGAGGCTATATTCCGAATTGATAGATTTCTTTTTTATATCACCAATCGCGATAATTTTGATCAGGCTTCGTATATATTCTTCATTCATTCTTTCTATTCTGACATCGGAATAAGGATTGGAAAAAAATATTTTATTAGACCTTGACATAATACGATAGAAAACATGTGATAAGAAATCAGCTAATTTATTTTGCATTAAACCCGAAGGATTTATAATTTTGTTTGCTACATCTTTCTATTGAAGAGTAGATAATTTTTCTATGTCATTTTATGTTTTGTTTTACTGATCATATCAAAATTGTTCCATTTCATTTTTAAGAGACTGTTTAATAAAAAAAAGTTTTATAAACAAAAGGAAGATCTCTTTGTCATAAATTTAGTGAATGGGAAATGTTAATTACTAGCAGCATGGCCGTGCTTGATTAAAAAATCGTACAACTCACACAGCAATCGCTATCACTTGACTTAAAATATTTTTGCCCTTCCTTGCCTTTAAAGGAGTTCCCTTTGCCGTGCTGATGTTGCTACATGCCTTACTTCTTGCCTATCTCACACTGCGAATGTTTTCTAAGCTCTATACTAAACGTTAAATCTATTACGAAAAAAGAACTAAACAAAATGAACACAAAACGATCAGCTTTAAAAAAGGACTCGTAACTGGAAAAACCAAATGAAAATGAATGTTAACAACAAATACTTTTTCACACCTAACACAGTTCTGCGGAATCAGAATCAACGATGAGTTTAAGCAAGCGAATGAGCCAATTGGAGTAAAGTGCCATGCAGATTTAAATTTTTCCCACTTGTGACGAATGCAGCTATCGATTTTTTTTGCATGCTAGCATGCTAGTTAACATTTGTATCAGTCAGCTGTTGGCTCTCACGCTGGCCAATAGAATCTTCCTGTCTATTCATGGCAGCCAGCAAAATCTGTCACTCTTGCCAGTAGAAAATGGCCGCAGACTACATGAAAACTGCCGTAGAAGCATGAAAAAAATCGATTATTTCCACTATCGAGGGAAGTTGGGAAATGCAAAGTCGGTCTTGGCCTTCCCACTAACTTGGAGCATGTGCATGTAAATTTTGGTGCAAATCCGTCGAAAATTGCGGCCGTGCATTCGTTACACACACACACACACACACACACACACACACATCCTGCCTTTCATAGATAGAGATAAAAAAAGGTTTTTCTTTGCCGTATGATCACATGACTTGCAGATGAATATGTTTCTTCAGTTTATCTGTTTTTTTTTATTTCTTATTTCCGTCTTTTCCCATCCTTCATATTCATCATTAGACTATTTTGGACTTCACTTCATTTTTTTTTTAATTTTCTTTCTCTTGTCTTTCTTGTTTATATTCCTTTATTCTCTTCCTGATTTCTGACATTCTTTCGATTCCTTATCTCCCTAACTTTGGTTATTTTTTTCTTTGCTTCATACACGTTCTTCTTTTTCATTTATCTTTCCCTCCTTCATTCACGCTTTTTCTCTTTCTACTCGTTATATATATTTCCTTTTCTTTCTTTCTTTTATCGTTACCTACTGTGTGCAGTCATCCCCATATTTCCTTTCATTCATTCTTTCTTTTTAATTAATTCACACTAAATAAGGCGATAATGCCACTAAGACGCAAGATACTAGTGGGAGATAAAGAGAATGAAAAGACTTTAGAAGGAATCGGAAGCCTAATCCTAAACAGGAAACACCTACTCCTGACCGGGGAAGGGTGTGAAATGGATGATAGATGAACCTATCTTCTCGTATTGTAGATAAAATAAAAATAAGTTTAGGCGGATATGTTAGAAATATGGCGTTTGAGTAGACTTTCGCAGGAACCGGAAACCCAATCCTAAACAGGATCCACGTTAACTTCTTTCTTTTTTTTCTTTCTATCTGTATTCCTTTCCGCCTTTCTTTCTTTGCTTAAAAGAAAACTGGGGGACTGGCGTTACAGAATCTCAAAGAATGAACTAAGAATGAGAGAAACCGCGACACTTGAAAAATTTCAACAGAAGAAACAACTAAAATGGATGTCATCTATGACTCAAAGGAAAAATAATGACACAAATAAGATAGTGACGTTCTACAGTAAATCACAGAAACGCTTAGTAAGACAGACCCAATAAATACTAGAAAGAATGATAACACTGAGTCCAATTGGGAAACAATTTTCTTGAAAAAACAAATTGACTTAATAAGCATATTATAAATTTCAACCAACAGTAGGACTGGCTGCTCGATCAATGAGCGACGAATATTTCCTAATAAGGAAACGGCTAATAATTATCATATTTCACTTCTTTCCTAATTTTTACTTTTTATTCATTATTTAATTTGATTTTCTGTATTTTCTTGTATTTTCTTTTTAATAAATGGAAAACAAAATTCCTCTAAAATGCAGCATAAGTCAGAGAGAGTAAGTAAATAATATTATGAATTCCGATAAATAAATGATTTTTAATCAATCAAGCTGTCAATTTAGTAATGCGCTTAAATTCTTAAAGTCATGGAACCAAAAAATAATGCTAATCAGTCGGATTACCATGAAAATATTTATAGGAACGATACATAAACGCTATGTTAAAACAGAAGGAAAATAACTGAATGTTATGATGTTAATTTGGGGTTAATAAAGACAAACGCCAAATAACATGTAACAATAAAATGGGGTTTATTCGGTTGGTAAGTTGGTAACCCTAACTCAGCTCAGAACTTCTTCTACACTGTCTTTTGACATGCCACTAGTTAACGTCCTTGTTTGTAGACGAGTTCATCTTCAAGAGGTGTGGTAGGTTCCTACACAACACTGAAGTATGAGAAAAATATTTACAGTAGTTTAGTTAAAACAATACTAATAGCTTCTCGTGTCATTTGATATTATTCCTTATATAGAAATAAATTTACGAATGTCACGTACCATTTAATATTAGAAGAATATGCCAAAATGGACAAAAATTCTGACGATTCCAAAACTAGTCGTCACAACATACACACTTTCCTTCACAACTACAATACGATGGTCAGTTAAAAACAATAACAACAACAACTAGTCATTGGAATCATCGATTAGAACTAAAAAAATAAAACTATAGATTATGATTTGTCATACTGACCGCAAGCAGGAAAAATTTAATAGTACTGAAAATGAAAACATTATACAAATATATACATACAACAATCTATTTCTTGTTAACAATATATATCAACCTTGAAAACGGTTGGATGTATAGCCGAAAGCGCTCGAATAAAAAGAACAATTGGACAGTTTTTATATAATTTATCATCCGGAAAGAAAAATTATTAGATCACATGAGAAATTGTAAAAAAACTAAATCAAAGCACCTTGTCTATGGTATTCAATGAAATGTATATATATATATATATATATATATATATATATATATATATATATATATATATATATATATATATATATATATAATTTTGATTAAAATTGACTGACGAGCTGCTGCAGTTAATTTTTTATTTAATTTTTAAAACCTACCAAACTATCCACAACATACTCATTGACAATACAAAATATAAAAAAGGCTAAAATAATGTAAGCATTATTAAAAAAAAATAAAATAAAATAAAAAAAACACTCAATAATCTCAACTATGAACACGGCTACAGTCTGATGACCGTTTCTGGAAAATAATATATTCCTATATCTCTAGATACATAGGGGGCACGTAATGAGGAAAGTGCGCTTGGAAAATTTGATACTCACAGGACAGATTGAAGGCAAGAGGGGCAGAGGAAAACAACGCATAACCTATTTGGCAAACTTGAGAAAATGAATGGCGGAACAAGATAACAAAAAGATGAAATTTATTAAGAGCTCCAAAGGACAAGAAATTGTAGAGAGCCATGATTGTGAACGTACAGAAAGGACATGGCACTAAGAAGAAGAAGAAGAAGAAAAACAACAACAACAACAAGTCATTGGAATCATCGATTAGAACTAAAAAAAATAAAACTATAGATTATGATTTGTCATACTGACCACAAGCAGGAATCGAATTCCAATTAAGAGTAAAGGTGATCAATAATTTCACTGGATCTTATTTTTAACGCAATAGTAAAATTATTGATTAACATAATTTTTTGAGCCGTTCAATTCAACGAAAATAAGGCATTATTTTATATTATTTAACGAGTTTGTTTTTTTCACTCGTTTCCAAGTACCATTTTGGGAGCTTGCACCGGCAGACGATATCATTATCATTTTTTTATATAGTAATTTATTTGACCATATTTTTCAAACTTCACAGACAACTCTTGGAGGAAATTTGGATGCAAATTATTTGCGTCTGTGAGCAATGGAAATACCGTATTGTAATGTTCAAACTTAAGCTACTGTAATTTTCGAAATCGGTAGAAGCAGAAATGAATCATGATGGAAAAATAAAAATAAATTTTTCTTGATATCGACGAAAAATACGGCGGCGTCCATGGCGAAGGCAACGTGTTGTTTCCCATAATAGCGTTGTGTCTGTTTTAGACGTGATGATGCCACAAGGTTCGGTGGGGCACATAAATCAATTGAAAAATATGCTAGTGGTATTTATTGACTGATTTGTTCGCTTAAAATTAATTCTCCAAGATATTTGGCTTCATCCATTTGATTAATTACAAAAGGAAAATTATAATAATAGATTTCTCTACGTACCAGACTTATTTCATAATATATATATATATATATATATATATATATATATATATATATATATATATTCGCAGAATTTTTTCTTTAGATTTCAGAGGATATCATAATATATACGCACACAAAAAGCATACTCATAGACACACTCACACAGACACACACACATATATATATATATATATATATATATATATATATATATATATATATATATATATATATATATATATATATATATATATATATATATATATATATATATATATATATATATATATATATATATATATATATATATATACATGCACAGACTCATATATATATATATATATATATATAAATATATATATATCTACACACATTAGGATATATGTACACACATTGTTACATTTCCTACATATATATATATATATATATATATATATATTTCATATACGTATTCATATATTTATGTATGAAGTGGATATGTATGCATATATAAAGAATAAAACCATTGTCATGTATGCTTATTTATCTTTATGAATTACAATAGACATAGACTCACACACACACACACACACATATATATATATATATATATATATATATATATATATATATATATATATATATATATCTTCGTTAGACCAACCTCAGAACATTGGTCATTCCATCAAATTTTCAAAACACTTCGTTAAACCAACCTCAGAACATTTATTGGTCATTCCATCAAATTCATCTAAACACACACACACATAAACACGTATCAGGTGTAAAAATATATATATATAACATTTATTATATTTTTTGTAAAAGAAAATTAATCATCTTATCTATTGTCCATCTCACACAAACACACACACACATAACACACACACACATTCTTAACATTAACTGAAAAAATTTAGTTATTCAGCTAGAAAGAGAACAGTTTAAAATTGCTTCGTATCACAACCAGCGTCTTCACAAAGGAGCAATGCTGATAGTAAGAAAATATTTATCCCTTCAGTAATGGCACCAACATTCATAGTCTGGCTTCTATCTTCAAAGTCCATTCAAGAAGGATAAAGAAAACGGTGAATACACAAAATAGGGAAGAGTAGAAAGAAACACTGGATGAAGAGGTCACAACAGGAAGAGGGACTATAATTTCAATTTAGAACTAAAGATATCAATTACAAAAGAACTCAATCCTTAAGACATTTGGCACATGAGAGAGGAGTTTCAGCTATAACAGCTCAAAGAGAAGTGAAAATAGACTTGAAAATTAAATTGTACGTGAAACCTGTGAGGTACATTGTTACTCCAGGACAGAAGTTAGAAAGTCAGAGAAGACGAAGATCATCTTGAATAAGTTGGAAAATGATTCTGTGATAATATATATATATTTAAATCTTTCATGAGCTTCCGCTCCTTAGCTATGATTAAATAATGATGATTCTTTTGTTTATGATCGATTTCATCACGATTCTACTGTTAAGCTTGGAGAGCAATTATGCATTATTGCTCAGTCCTGTAGTGTTATAAAATCTTTGGAGAATTCCAGTAAGATATCTTTAATCATTTCTAAGATACAGCAGTTCAAAGCTTAATCTACCAAATGGACGATTTTGCTTTGACAGGATTTGGACAATTGTTGTTGTTTCTTGTACTGTTTCTGAAAAAACCGACATTTCGCATTGTTTTGAAAAATATACATGAAACCACTATCGCCTCCTTGCATCACACCTTCCTCTTCAGCTGCGATAGGCCACAGAAATAATTGTTTCTGGCTAAATCAGTATGATGTCTCTGTTGAGATGACCATAGACGTAATGAATACGAACGTGTCCTCAAGTCGTTCTCTGATTGATCGAGGCACTATATAACCCCTTACAAGTTTGCTACTTGTAGCTCTGTAAACGTGTGTTAAATAAAATTATATCTCCATTTCCTCCAATCAATGTGAAGGGTATGTGTCTTTGTCTGATAAATCAGAATGCTTTGCTCGTAAATGCTTTTCCAAATCTACTCTCCTCAGGATTAAATTTGTCTGCATTTCCATTTAGAACCGATTCACTACTGTGTAATATGCATATAACCGTCCACGGTTTTCTCTCTCATATCCAAAACTTGATCAGCAAAAAACATATGGACTTGATGGTATCCCTGCAATTGTCATTAAGATAAGTACTCTTACCCTGTAGTTCTGTAATAGATGCATTGTTGCTTCTTGCTTTCCAGTCGCCAACTTTTCTTTTCTAGTTGTTCTAATCAACTCCGAATGGATTAAACATGTCAGCTGACAAGGTCTTCTTTCAGAAAAAAACAATATTTGTTTTCTCTAAAACAAATGTCAAATGTGCTGACAGTTATTGTTGAAAGAGTCAGTCAAGTTTATGCAAGAATTGCGAAGCTCGAGCTGTTGTCTTACATATTTCGAAGGCCTTTTACAGTGTTTTGTATACTGATCTTCTTCACGAGCTGATGTGTTGAGGTGTTCCTTGAGGCATCTTTGATTTGATTCAATCTTTCTTATTAAGATGTAGACTGAACGTTCGCTGTAACGGTCACTCTTATAGATCATTTTGCATTAATACTGGCGCCACTCGGGCTTCTACGTTTTGATCCATTCTTTTCCTTATTTTCAACAACGACCTATCTGATGTCATCAGTTCCCGATTCGATAGATTCGATAAAATCAGTTTAGCAGCTAATCTGGAAAATGAGCTTCAAGATGTTAAAAAAGACTTGTTAATTTAACTCCTCTCAGACGAAACTGCTATCTATTAATCATCTTGCAGAAACTTTTTGAACTTCCAGTAGAAAAACTCACTGAAAAGTTACTGTGGAAATATTTATAAAATAGGCCCCGGGAATCTACTCGAGAGCTACAGGAATGTGACTGGAATCGAGATGAGAGATCAGGTCCGATAATTTTTTTTTCTGTGACAACTTTCACCTTGGTGAACGATAGATTAACCCAGCGGCCTGAAAACCATCTACAAGAAAAACATCAGAATTGTTGTTGGGTAACATAATTACTCATCCAGAAAACATACTAAGAAGTTTTTGTCAAACAACTTCAGATCGATTCCATGCATACGATTGACGTGAAAGAACTATCTAGAAATTTACGAGAAATGGTAAATTTACAGGAATCTGTGAAAAGGAAAAAATCTCTGCCTAGAGGAATAGAACGGATGCAAAAAGTAAAGGTGCAAAGAAATTGTTCTGTTATGATTAGATGATCTTTACCAGATGGACTCCATGAAAGAAGCAGAGGACGATTGTTTGGCAAGAAGGAGAAGTGCTTGTGACAAAGGTTTTCCAACGATGATGACGTGTATGTGGCAATTCTCAAAAGACAGTCAAGAAGCATTTGCAAAGCGGATAGACATGTCCTAATTCAATGGTCGGATATGACTATCGAGAAAGAAGATTGTATTCAAGACCCCATTTTCAATACTGAGATTTTTTTAAAACTTCATTTTGGTATACTTTCAGTAGAATTTTACTGTTAAATCTTTTACGATGACAAAAAATCAGGCAATAGTTTTTGACTGACTGATTTTTGTTCATTTTGGAATGTTCTTCTACTATTAATTAGTAAGTAATATTCGTAAATTTATTTCTATATAGGGAATAATATTAAATAACACATAACAATAAGAACAAATTTGTTTTAACTAAAGCAAATTATATATTTTTTTATACTTCAGTCATTTTCCTACTGCTGTGATGAATGTTCTCCGTAACTTTTCTATAAATATTTTCGTAGTAATTGTACTGGTTGAGTTTTCTACTTTGTTGCCTTAACTTAACGAATTTAAACGCATTACGAGACTGGCAACTAGGTTTCAACATGTTATATTTCTAATCGCACGATATAACTGTACCTTCTTTGCTAACAGTTTCTTGTCACGTACTTCTCTCTTGTGTAAATATCTTCTTTTCTTTACCTTCTTGTCAAATTTATCTTTTTAAATTTAAATGCAATATCAATTTTAACTCTTTTTCGACCTCTTGCATTCCAGTTAATTTCGATATTCAAAAACTGAAATCCAACCCTAATCGTTATCTTTTGTCTTCTTAATTCCTGTTCATTTACTGTTCCCTCTCCAAAAAATTACAAAAATAAAATGTAATAGAATAATAAAATCTGATTAATGAGTACACTACTCCTGCTGTCTTTGCATCGGTTGGTCAAGTTGAACTTACAAACCTTGTTTCAGTTTTCTCTCTTTTCAATCCGCAATAAATATTCCTTGGACCAACTCCAGGAATTAAAAAAAAAAGAAATTCTCAGTCCCGCTTGCCAGCCTCAGGGCTCGGGTTGAGAATGACTGCTCTAAATTATTTCACAATGGAAATGATTTAACAATTAAAGAGAAATAGATTGTCGTCTGCAGTTACGAATACGGCGTATGCCAATATTATGTATATTAATATTAAGATAGAAATGCTGAAATTCGCCTTTCATTATTTTCCGAGGAAGCATAATTAAATTTTCGTAGATGTCTCCATACATGCCGATTCGTCAATCAAAATACATAAATAAGCAATGAATAAGCGAAGGAAATGCGAAGATCGAAACGAAAAGCCATCTGTTTATTGTTTTATTGATCAAATCTCTCCGCTCAGAAAGAATGGCAGCAATTACTTAAGATCTACCTCCCAGATATGTAATCCGTCAAGTCAATCGCATTTCTACCACAGATGGCAGAGATTAAATATATTAAAACGAGC
Organism: Acanthosepion pharaonis; assembly: GCA_903632075.3. NCBI lineage: Eukaryota > Metazoa > Mollusca > Cephalopoda > Sepiida > Sepiidae > Acanthosepion > Acanthosepion pharaonis. The sequence continues at coordinate 529,314 of CAHIKZ030004545.1, forward strand.
AAATGAAATGAAGAAACGGAAGGCGAAATAAAACGTTTGAGAAGCAAAATAAAGAAAGAAAGTAAAGAGCGATGGGGCAACAAAGTGTGAGAGAATGGAAGAAAGAGACGAGGAAGCGTTAAAGAGAGAAAAACAAAGAGACAAAACGAAAAAAATGTCAAACTGGGAAATAAAATGAAATATCAAATCAAACGAATTTCGGATAATTCAACGTTATCACGACATAAAACTGAAGTATATATATATATATATATATATATATATATATGTTTGTGTGTGTGTGTTTGAGAGAGAGAGAGTGGACATTGAGTTCAACACCAAGTGTCGAGAGTTTGTTTCCTTCTTGAACGCAATCTTCAAGCCATATTTATACATGCTTTTGCATGAATATGTGCTTCTACCCATATGCAAAGCATATCTTAAATTTATATTTTATATATATATATATATATATATATATATATATATATGAAGAAATCTAGTCTTAAGATGTGCTATATTTATGGGATAAAGTGCTCAATATCAGAGATAGATCGTGTGTAAATATAAAAGTGAACATAAAAGTCAACACATAGAAGTCAATACTTAGAGGCGACAGTCTGTTTGATGCGTGGCCTGACGATTGCATCTAGCATGAAACAGACTGTCGCCTCTAAGTGTTGACTTTATGTTCACTTATATATATATATATATATATATATATATATATATATATATATATATATATATATATATTAAAATTTAAAGTTAAAATGCAAATTTAAGTTAAAAATGCAAACAGGAAACGTTTATTAATCAAATATGATTCGATTTTTGTTAAAAGAAGATAAATAATTTCTTGAAACTCCTTCAAACTCGAGACGCCACAAATTATACTAAAGTCGGTTTGAATAGTCGAATACACGTGAAACATGATTGCCCATTGAAAATCAAACAACGCATCAGTGAAACATCAGAATATATTTCATCTCATTCTTCAGATCTCATTTTCTGATGAATATTTAATTCATTGAAACATGTTAGATATTCTTTTCTGATCATTCTTTAGGATTACAACCCATATTGATCTATATTTCATCCCAACACACACACACACACACACACACACACACACACACACATATATATATATATATATATATATATATATATATATATAGAGAGAGAGAGAGAGAGAGTAATCCACAGACAGCCACATTCGCTGTATCACAGCTCATCAGTGTGTCTAGACGTCCGGTTGCCTCTAGCTAGGATCGAAATCCGAGTGAATTGGCGTCAGTCTGGGATTCCTCCACTAAGTCGTTGGCGCACGGCAGGGATGAACGTGAATTTAAGCGTATTTATTTTTAGATAAATACACAGTGACTGAGAGAACTCGATTCGATTTACCGAAGAATCTTGCATTATTAACCGTAATAGTCAGTTTACAAACCCACACTTCCTCCCCAGAATGCTCAACTGAAATAAATTTTCAGAAACACACACACACACACACACACACATATATATATATATATATATATATATATATATATATATATATATATATATATATGAGTATATTATATCAACCCCAGCTTGGTTATTTAAAGGTTATATTCTTCTTTAATAGTTTAATTTTAAAGTAAACTTACGGTTACCCTTATATTTGAGTTTATAGGCAACCATTCGTCGCCTATACCGAGTCCTTAAGCATCCATCTAATAATAGCTGTCCCTTGGTGAGAGTTTCTTAACAACTTGAAGTAGTGAATGAAATGATCATATTCTGGCCACTACGTATAATGATAAAGTGACTATAGTTGGTTGCAAAAGGACCAAGATCTTATCTCTCGCTCTTTCTATCTCTCTCACCACACGCACACACACACACACACACACACACACATATATATATATTGATGCATGTTTCATTAAAAAATATAGACAAGTTTTGTCTATTTATTTTAAGTAAAATCCTTTCATATTGTCTGATAAGCTTAATAACATTATCGTTAAAAGAGGAAAGGAAATAATCATATTGATACATGTTTTTTAATCCTATATAAGCTTTCGGCTTACGTCAGGTGTCAAAGGTGACAAGTACATTTCAATATATCAATGACAGTATGTTTTTCTTGTCGTTGCTTTGAAATTTTTCATGCAACAAAAACAGACTATCATTATTGTAATTGCCATCTTTGATTATGGCTTATGCAAGCCGAAACCTAACATAGAATTAAAACAATGAATATATAGATATATAGATAGATAGATAGTATGATTTTTTTTTTATTTTAACAACTTTAAACCTCAAGATCGAAACTTCATTGCAACCACATATTTCAAGACTTTTTCTCCCATAGTATTTGTAAGAATCTGATAAAAGAATTCAAAATATTCTTATACGATCTTTATTTTCTTCCATTGAAAAGTCACATGTGTTTGGAAATTGATTATCATTTTTTTTTTCTATTTCACTCTGAAATGGTATAAACACAACATAAACAAGATTAAAATAATTTATATTTTTGGCTAAATAAAATTTTGCTGGATTTGTCTTAATGTCGTCAATCGAAAGTTTTGCAAAATAAAATTCTTTGGAAATTATTTTTCTTTTGCTCGACAATGAAGATTTAAAAACAATTACACATATTTTAAAAAGCTTCCAAAAATTGTACCGTGTTTTGCAAAATTTAAATATTTTCCGAATACACGTCTTACATAGACACACACACAGAGGGAAACGCACACGCAGAAAAACGCACACGCACACGCAGAAAAACGCACACGCACACACACACACTTATCTATATATACACCCCTTGTCAAAATCTTAAGACCAGATACAAAAGGGGTAAAAAAAAAATAAAATACTGTTACTTCAATCAAAATATTTTTGCGAAATGTTTACATTTAATTAGAAAATCTAGTTTATCAACAAACAAGTGAATATTTGATGACATAACCATAATATTACCAACTATAAGCACGCATGAGTAGAAACCAATGCGGCAAACCTAAGTTTATGATATGGCGAAAGTGCGAATAATTTTTGACTTAACCTCGTAGAATATTCTTTGACTTTGCGACTCAAGTAGACATTAGAGGACAATAATAATGAATAGGCGTGATTCATAATACATTTTACCTCCCCAAGTATTTAGCTCATGAATATACAGAAAATGGCGGTGACATTAATACCAATCATAAATAAGTACTAGAATAATACTGGAAATGCATTGAATTCCACAAAGAAAATTGCCAGAATGCAAAAGAAGAGTTTAGATGGGTTAGAGAACTTCTCAGCATTCTAGCAATTTTTGGGGATGGATGGTCGTGGTTTTTCTTCTAATTTCCAGGAATTCAAGAGTTTCCGCTTCTATTTCCAGTATTATTCCCAGTACTCTATTTATGATTGGTATTAATGTCACCGCCATTTTCTGTATATTCACTGGATATCCACAAGTGGACCAAGGTTATGCGGGTCTGAAAACTTAATGCCTAAAAATAATAATAAAATATTATATGTTGGAATATAAAACAAAACAATTTATCTTTCCTGATTTGGGATTATTCAAGTCTTTTTCAAAGCCGACTCGGTGTTTAACGCTAAGTATTAATATAATGCTGACTTCAAATTATTCTGGTAGACATCAAACATTACTGAAACCTATTAGTGCTTCCAAATATATATATATATATATATATATATATATGTATGTTTGTGTTTATTTTTATTTCGTCTGTAAATTGCGATATGCCCGGCGGAAAATTTCAAGAGTAATTAGCTGGACAAACGATAAATCTAATACATTTTTGAAAGTGTGTATTGGTTTAAAAATTCGCAGGTTTGGCTATTTCCCTATCAATATCTATCAAACTTTACATTCATCTCCTTTGTCTCTCATTATTTTTCTCGGTTGTATTTGCATTGATACTGTGTGAACCACCTCAGTTGCTTTGGGTCACTATGTAATCAGCCACTATGCAGCTGTAGATGATTACGAAGCTTATTTTAGTCTGAAAAAAAAAAGCCAAAACTCTTCGACAGCCAGTTACGCTAGAACACTGGAAAATCTGAGAAATAGCATAGGTAAATATCATTTCAAGGCCCACAATCTGTTTGCGTAAATCCTTCTTTTAATCTCTGTTCTAAGTCAAATGTTATCTATCTATCTATCTATCTATCTATCTATCTATATATATATATATATATATATATATATATATATATATGTCTCAATTTTTTTCATTTCAACTCTTTTTCTTCATTTCTCTCTCTCTTTCTATCTCTAACTATCTCATTCGGTTCATTATCTATCTATCTATCTATCTATCTATCTATCTATCTCAATCTTTTCATCCCCTCTTTCTTTCTTTCTTTCCCTCTCTCTCTCTCTCTGTGTTCAATATCTATCTATCTATCTATCTCTGTCTTTTCATCCCTCTTTCTTTCTTTCTTTCTTTCTTTTCTTTCCCTATCTCTTTCTGTCTCTTCATTATCTATCTATCTATCTATCTCAATCTTTTCATCCAATCTTTTCATCTTTTCTTTCTTTCTTTTCTTTTTTTCTTTCTTTCTTTTTTTTTCTTTCCTTTCTCCTCTCTCTGTGTTCTATCTGTGTTCAATATTATCTTTTCATCCCTCTTTCTTTGTTTTTCATCTTTCTTTCTTTTCTTTCTTTCTTTCTTTCCCTATCTCTTTCTGTCTCTTCATTATCTATCTATCTATCTATCTATCTATCTCAATCTTTTCATCCCCTTTTTCTTTCTTTCTTTCTTTCCCTATCTCTCTCTCTCTCTCTGTCTGTTCATTATCTATCTATCTATCCATCTATCTCAATCTTTTCATCCCTTTCTTTCTTTTCTTTCTTTCTTTCTTTCTTTCTTTCTTTATTTCTTTCCCTATCTCTCTCTCTCTCTGTCTGTTCCTTATCTATCTATCTATCTATCTATTTATCTATCTATCTCAATCTTTCCATCCCCTCTTTCTTTCTTTCTTTATCTCTCTCTGTTCATTATCTATCTATCTATCTATCTATCTATCTATCTATCTATCTATCTCATAAATCCATACTGATAATTATATGTTGAAACAAGAACATATTCATTTTATTTTACAGTAATCTAGTTATTCTCCACTAATATTCCTTGTCTGCTTTTATTCTTATTTATTAGTTCATGTCTATGTCGTATCTTTTCGACTCCGGCTAGCTATTTATAGGTCTGACTGGACTTCTCAGCCATGGTTAGCAAACAATCAAGGAGCAGGAAAACACTGAATTCAACACCTGAGGAGAGACCTTTTTGATACCATGAGGCACACCAGTTCAATATATTAGGTTCTTACCAAGAGTGCGTTTGGTTCTGTACAAGCCTCCACCATTACAATCAAATTATATATGCAGATAGTCTGGCTGATAAGAACTGAGCTGCGGCACCTTCATAATGAGAGGACGCGGCCTCGTGCAGCTGTCCCCCAGGGCTGGGCACCTCTCAGTATAATTTTCCTCAGTGGCGACTCTGTCCTTTGATGGAGTCGCCCTTGAGTGCACTCTGCCCAAAGACAGAAGACGTGCCTGAGAGATGATAAATAGGTGTGTTACAATCCCCTCAAGTGAGCAATTTACACACTTAGTGGTTTTCCAAGTGTAGCTAAGATGTGGCAGAAGGCCGAAAGTATGGCGCACTCAGTGAGGATCGTACTCAATACTCAGTCGTAATTGTTCTAGCGAGGGAAACTTGCTAACCATTAGACCACCTCGAGGTGGCCAAAGACAACGGGAGATTACATCACACACAGACACAGACAGAAACACACACACGTGCGCACACAGGCACAGACACAGACACATGCACTCCTCCCTCCCTCCCTCCCTCACTTATATATATATATATATATATATATATATATATATATATATATATATATATATATACCACATGTAACAGCAAAATTATCGAAATCCTATAACTGTAAAATTGTTCAATCGTTAGTTAGATTAAGATCTGAAACAATATAATTTAGAAATGATTAAAAATATCATACAGGAATACCCCGAAGTTGTTAGAACACTTTTGCACTCTACTTTGAGCAATAAGAATGTATAATTACTCTCCGAGCGATAAATTCAGCAAAAATGACATGTTCATCATTAATTAATCATAGCTAAGGATCGAAAGCTTATAAAGGATTGATATAAAGTTCAAATATATATATATATATATATATATATATATATAAATATATATATATATAAAATAATGATGATAATTATAATAATGGACTCTCCGTCGGTTTCGACGTATGAGGATCTGCCAGCTTATTGATCCAGTTATGAAGGATTATGCGATAATCTTAAGTGGCATTTAAGACCCGCTAGTGATTTTTTCAAAGGAGGACACATATGTAGCAGGTGTGAGAATTGTGAGATGAGATCACTGTTAGATTGGCTGACCTTTTAGATCTTGCTCTCGCTTCTTGAAGATGATTCAAACAAGCAGATTGAAAATTACTGAGTCATATATATATATATATATATATATATATATATATATATATATATATATATTATTTCATATCATCTTCCAACCTATTCAAGATAATATTCTCCCTCTAATCTTCTAACATTCTGTCCTGAAGTAACAATTCGCTTCACAGATTTCACGTACGTTTTTATTTTCAAGTCAATTTCACTGCTCTTTTGACTGTAATAGCAGAAACTCATCTCTCACGTACCAAACGACATGGACAAGTTGAATCTTTTCTAATTGATCTCTTTAGCTCTAAGTTGAAATTAAAATCCCTCTTCCTGCTGTGATCTCCTGATCCAGGTTTCCTCTCTGCTGTTCCCTCATTTTTACACTTATTCACTGTTCTCTTGATGATTCCTGAATGGACTTCGAAAATGGAAGCCAGAGTATGAATATTGGCTCCATTATTGAAGGCTTGAATGAGTTTTTTACGCTAACCATTCTCAATCGGAAAACAATGGAGCTGACACAAAACGATTTTAACCTGTTCTCTTTCTAGATGAATATTAAAGTATTATGATACAAATAAACTAATAATGTTTGTAATTTATCCAATCATATATATATATATATATATATATATATATATATATATATATATATATATAAATTAACTATTTTATTTTAAAGTATGTTTTTTTCACACAGTTCTAAGCATGTTTCAAAAAAACAACACCGGATTATATATCTTACTGTTCTTTTCTTAATATATATATATATATATATATATATATATATATATATATATATATATATATATATATATATATGCAATGCAAAAAATCGCCATTGAATTCAACAACGTCCTGAAGACGACTTTGGAATCTTCTGCATCTCTTCTGGACGGTCACCTTGTTTGTTGGTAAATGCGACCATAAGGAGTTTTGTTGGTCTCTCGCCTTGTACAGGGGGACCCGTACAGTAAACAAAAAAAAACTCAACTTGATGGAATAGACTCACAAGTGGATGCTATACAATCTTAACCTTTGCAAGTCCAGATTGGACAGTTATCCTATATATCCGCATAATCTGCACATTATACCTCCTCTTACTTTCATACCAAAGCCTTCTAACTTGAGCGTCTCTTGTGCCTTGTAATGATGATCATTTATTGAAAAATAATAGCTATTAGTCATACGAAATAATATCTACCTGTATCTATTTTCGGTACCAAGTTAGCTAGTATGTATCGATTAACCTACCTGTTACAAATAAGGACTTTCTTCTATATATCAATAGAAATGCGTCTATATCTGCTATTTTCTTTATTTTTCCTCTGTTTAGTTAGCTAGCTAGCAAGCTAGATAACTCAGATTCCAATTCAGGGTATATTCTTTACGATTTCTTTCAATCGCCGACCACTGATTCGCTTTTATTTTAGCATTGCTTATTGTGCCACATTTCCCATCTCTTTCCTTTGGAAATGCGATGCGATCGATATTGTTATTTAAATAACCACGTGAGGCATTTATTATGTATGCTTTTCTTGACAAATCAATGCAACACAAAATCCATTAACTCTCCTTTTTATTTACGGCCTGTCAGTTAATTAGCGGGCGACAAATCATCCGATTACGGGCTTCCGTCCTCCGTTATGATCGATGAAAAGCAAATACCTTTATTGCATCTGTCACGGAGATGCATATAAATACGTATATAATGATATGCATAA
>CAHIKZ030004545.1:540000-687500 GCA_903632075.3 Acanthosepion pharaonis
AGAGAAAGCAGTCAATAAAAAAAGAAAATGAAATGATGCTAATAAAATACCCGGATAGGTATAAGAAACTATATATATATATATATATATATATATATATATATATATATATATATAATTTCGATGCTTATAAAATTTATAAATCAATGAACAGCATCAAAGATAATAGATGACATGACAATAACTGTGTTTGTATGGGTGGGTGTATTTATCTTTATGTTGAGTAACTAGTGTGTTCAATAGGTGTGATAGGTGTGATTTTCTAAACCAGGTAAAAGAACTAGAATATCAGATGCTAATATTCACAGTAAACAGAATCTGCTGGCTCGTAAAAATGTGACACACATTTCTACCAAATAATAAAGGATTGTAATAGACGTTTTATCATCTATGGGATATTGTAGCAAGAGCCAAATCTTACAAAGGTAAATGATATAGACATAATTAGTTACTATAAAAACCCTTAAATAATTCTATGTTATTAAACAAAAGAAATGAATTGGTGGTTAAGTGTAGGCATAAAAAAAATATCTGCTTAAATACGTTGATCCAGATAGCGTAAATTACAGATTTTTTAAGAGAATACGTAATCTCCGTTTATGCTTAATACATAAAAATATTAATATTCACAACTTTAAAACATTTTTTTATATATATATATATATATATATATATATATATATATATATACAAATCCCGTTTATTTTAAATGCCAAATGCATTTTTAATATTAAAAACTGTAATTCCAGTATAATATTTAACTGCTCCAACATTGCTATAACCAGATATTTTTAAAATTTAAATTGCGTAACGTCCAGTGCTTTTGTGCATGAAACTCCGGACTGTGCTATCGGGGACGGATATATATATATATATATATATATGTGTGTGTGTGTGTGTGTGTGTGTAATTTTTAAATATGCATTTAAGGTGAAGGTGACACTCAAATGTTAAGGAGTTGGCATCTAACTGCAGCCAGACATTAACTTACGACTAATAAAAATGGTTACAATAAATTTACATAATTTGCAAGCATAGAAAATATGATGATGGTGGTCTAAAGAAAAGAAATAGAAATATCATTTGGTACACACCCCAATGTGTGTGTGTGTGTGGATAGGTTGATAGATACGATGATAACGCTTCCAACGTTCGTAACAATTAATTAAAAAGGTGGCTCAATACACAATAGAACAATAATATTTAATTTGGGATATTACAATAAAAACATGTAAGAATCGCTACACAATTGCAATCGTGTTTCATCGCATAACAATATGTCTCCTCGTGCGATTGTATATTCCTGGCAATTAATTTGGTTTCAAAAGCAAAATACATTCAGTTTTGTTTTTTGTTTAAAAAAAAAAATAGAAATTATTATCTTAGAAATGATACCTGGCCAGGAGTTGGCATCTAACTGCAGCCAGACATTAACTTACGACTAATAAAAATGGTTACAATAAATTTACATAATTTGCAAGTATAGAAAATATGATGATGGTGGTCTAAAGAAAAGAAATAGAAATATCATTTGGTACACACCCCTATTTAACCAAATGGTCAGTACTAAGATAAGTCAGAAGTTTCTTCCTTTTAATTGATAAACATTTTCTAAAAAGTAACCCTATTAGTAAAATATTTATCAGAAACACCATAAAACTAAGTTATAGCCGCACTAATATTCTTGAGAAGATTATAAAGTTGCAAAATAATGGCATTTTAAACCAATTAAATAATCTAGATCGTAATGCACGTTACAAGATAAATATTAATGATACTAGTCAATGTTATTGTAGGAATTCAAACCAATGCACATTTTGTAAACAAATGCTTAACTAAATCTCTTGTTAAACAAAGTACTATTTTTACAATAGAGAATTCAACTGTTGAAAAATTCTATATTGGTAGTACTAGGAATTGTTTTAAGACTATGTGGTATCAACATATCTTGTCCTTCACCAGTGATACTTATAGAAATAATACATCGCTTTCTAAATAATTTTGGAGTTTAAAAGATGGTAATGAAACTCCTAAGGTGAAATAGAAAATTTAAAAAGTGCTTAGGACAAGTAGATACCGTTTTCTGTATTTATATGGAAAATTAGAAATTATCAGGTTCTTTGATAAAAAATACCTTATTAAATGAAAGATCTGAATTAAAACTAAATTGTATTCACTTTCTACCTTTTATCTTACAATTCAGATAAAATTTTGAATTTGACAACGATTTGCTTAGATTTTGAACTGTGTTGCACCATTTATGGCCTATCTTTCTATTTGTATGATTAATTTGGGTTTAATTTAGTTCTGTATTGATCTCCTGGTAGTATTATTAACATCTTATACGAATATATTGATATTTAGTTAGTATTTTTGACATTTTATATTGATTGGATAATATTATTAATCGCTCGCCATATGGAGGATATTTATTTAAAGGTTGCATATTATTTACCAAATAATTCTATATATTTAGATTATTTACTAGTTTCTTAAAGAGGTCTCTTATTTATAAACTAGAAAAAAGATGTAGGAAATTCACAAAGCATATAACTAGCTGGGCATTCGCTTAAATTACCTCTCTAACCACCCCCTGCTTTTATTTGTTATGAAAGTTGACTGTCTGACAAGTGTGTATTTATTGTAAAAATCTGTATCAGTCTTTAAGTTAATATCTGGCTGCTGTTAGATGCCAACTCCTGGTCATAACATATTTCTAAGATAATAATTTCTATTTTTTGTTTTCCTTTTTCGCTTAGTTTGAATATAATGTAGGTCATATTCGGTTGGTTGATCAGGGTAAAGCCCTCAAGACTCATATCTAAAAAAAAGAGGATGTATTTTGTTTTTGAAACCAAATTAATCATTCATTCCCCAATCGCCGAAGGAGACGCATTGTTATACGTAGAAACACGACTGCAATCAATTGTGCAGCGATTCTTACATGTTTTTGTAGTATCCTTAAATATATATATGTGTGTGTGTGTGTGTGTGTGTGTGTGTGTGTGTGTGTGTGTGTGTGTGTGTGTGTTTGTAAAAATGTCAGATAAGTACAAAATGAATAAAGACAAAATTAAAACTTATCTTCGCCGATGCCTTTAGTCCTCTGATGGATTTTATCGCATAATAATAATAATAATAATAATAATAATAATAATAATAATAATGGACTCTCCCGTCGATTTTGTCTTATGAGAATCTGACAACTTATTGATTCAGTTATGAAAGTTTGTGCGGTAGTCTTAAGCGGCATTTAAGACCCGTTAGTGATTTACAAAGGAAACGACATATGGAGCAAATGTAAGGATTGTGATATGAGATCACAATTAGATTGGCTGACCTTTTAGATATTGCTCTCGCTTCTTGAAGATGATTCAGACAAGCAGATTGAAAATTGCTGAGTCCACTAAAACACGTTGATCTCCATTCTACCCGCTCCAAAGCTAAGCGCTCAAGGGTGTTATGTGGTATATTGACTGCTGATAAGTTGCTTTTCAGCTTGTCTTTGTATCCTAGCCTTGGGTGTCCTACGTTCCTGTAGCCCTGATCTAACTGGCTGTACATTAGGATCCTGGGTATCCTGTCATCAGACATTGTCAGGACATGACCAGTCCACCGTAACTGAGACTGTATGATGAAAGTCTCGATTCCTCCAATATTACACCTTTTAAACAGGTCTACGTTAGATGTCCTGTCTTGACGCTTAACTCCACAGATTGCACGCAGACAGCTTTTATGGAAAACTATATATATATATATATATATATATATATATAATTAAGGACAACCTATAAAAAAAATAATATGATGTGTTTCGTACTTTCGGATTTCATCTGTCTAAATGATATTTTCGTTAATGTAAGTACGCAGGCGCACAAAGTGAATGTGACACTCAGATGTTAAACTTTTAAGTTTTTATTTGTCTAATATGTATTTTGTTAATTTTTGTATCACATTTGCTATTAAATATCCCACATTGTGCTAATGGAAGATCTGCCGACAAACGTGAAATTTTGTAACAACCTGGACGTAAATTAACTGTGAGGATTTAGAAATTAAAGCACTTTCTATATACTTTCGTTTTAGTAAATTGCTTTCTCTCTTAAAGTATCATTTTTGTAAATTTATGTTATAGTCAGACTCATTATAGTGGGCGAAATCAGTGTGTTGTCTTGTAAAAGATAATTTTCATGTTCGTATAGTTATTTTAATTTAAATTTCTCGAGCTTTCACCAATGCATAACTTGTGGCAGTTATTACATGTAATAGAATAGAATATTTAGCTTATTATTATTTATTTTATAAAAGTATTTAGCTTATTATTATTTTTCTGCATTAATTAAAACTTTTATTGTTTTATGCTAAGTTTAGTTAAATTATTTTAAATTTTAATTGTTATAGTTTTTGTAGAATAATATATTGTGAATTGTTTATTTCGTCAGAATCATCTACAGTACTTTTCTGGAATATTTTGTGAGCCTTTTGTTTCGTAGGGAATGGAAAATTCTACGAACTAAAATTTGTTTTGCTTATTATTTTTATGCCTTAGACAAAATCAAAATCAATAATAAATCAATCAATATCATATATTCAATAATAATAATAATAATAAGAAGAAGAAGAAGAATGAGGAGGAGGAGGAGGAGGAGGAGGAGGCATAGGATTAGTTCAACTAGGACTGTCTTACAAAACAACAACAATCGGCCTCTAAAGATAGAAATAAAGCTTCAAAAGACTGGATGATGAATTGTGTCAAAGAACATGAAAGAATTAAGAAACTTTATTCAAGTAATAAATGAAGCCAACAATTTCAAAACAGAGTTTCAAGTGGATGAAGTAAAACATTCAAATTCAAGTAAAACATAATACACCTACTGCAGCTTCAAAAAAAACTTTGAAACGAAACCAAAGGCAACTTCCATCGACGAGTTACAGAAACGATAAGAAGATAAACATCTTCAGGGTCAATATTCTGCTCGTACCAAATTCCGTATCTATCAGTGGCTACTTAGTGCAGGGTTTTTATTCTTGTTGCACAAGATTAATGTTTGCTAACTAGAAATTACCAAGAACACATACTAAAATATAAAGTTAGCTTAAAATGCAGATCCTGTGGTTAATATCCAAAAAAAAAAATGACCATCTTGTATCGGATTGCACGGTCTTGGCACCCACTGAATATAAAACCCGGAATGACATAGTGGACCAATATTTGCATTTGAATATCTGCAACTTTTACGGAAAGTAAATTGATATGAACACTACCCAGACCCAGTTACGGAGATATTAGGTTGGTGCAAAAATAATAACGTAATAATGTCGTTTTTGACGTTTACGTCAAAAAACGACATTCTTACGTCATTATTTTTGCACCAACCTAATAGATGCTGTAACAACTTAATGGGACTTTAAAATGCACACAGACAAAGCAATCGAAGCTAATCGCCCAGGCATCCTGATCTGAGACCGCAAAAACAAAATCTGCTTTCTTACTGACAGGGCACTCCCTACAGACTGCAGTGTATCTTTGAAGACCTTCAAAAAAAAAAAAAAACTACCAAAATACAAGTGGCATGAAATCGAAGAGATGTGGCACATGAGGACAGCAACAAGCCCAGTTGTAATTGGAGCCCTTGTTTTGATTGGAAAATTTTCAGAGAGACTCAATGAAGGGATTCCTGGTAGCCCGGACCTGTAAGAAATAATAATATAAAAATATATATATTCACAAGTACAGCCCACTCCTAACGAAGGGCTTTACCTATTTAAAATATATGTGATCTTTTATGTTATTTTTCCTCAAAAAATGCTCAGTGGACAATATCATGAGGCCATTTCTGACCTTAGGTTGCGACCCAGAAAAAATGAGCATACACCAGAAATCAAAGGAAATAAAATAATAATGACGAAATTAACCAATTCCTGCATAAAGTTTCCTTAGAAATTTAACCTTTTAGCCTAATCTAAGTTGCCGGCTAATATTAATGTTAGGGTTGAGGATTTAAAATTTTAGGTAACCATCTCTAGAATATTCTGCACCGGAAACTAACGAGTTAAATAGTTTAAATATAATACATTAGTAAGATTTCATTAAACAAAAGGTATGAAGGTTTATGTTATAAAATCCAGTCGAATCTCATGACTCCTCTGATACCCTATCCTCTTGATATGCTGTTTTAGGAATATTCCCAACAAAATGAGAGGAAAGGATCAGTGTTACCTTCTTTCACTTCCCATATTCCCAAATACATTGAACCCACGAAAGTAGTAGTGACTCCCTCCGAAAATAATATGATGTTTGATCTGAGAGTCTCCATCCAATGACGATATCAAAGCTATCTGTATGTAAAAAATCTATTGTGCTATCCTCTCCCATCAATATAGCAAATTTAAACAATATAATGAAAGAGAAAATAGAGAAAAATATATGCGGAAATGCGAGATTCGTTGTCTGCTGAAGATAGAAAAAAAAACTAATGTAGATTAAAATTATTAGTGGCCAGAAATAAGAAAAAATAGTTTGTTATTTTCCAATAAGCATACCTCGTACAAAAAATAAAGACACATTGATTTAGTTTCTCTATTTTAAACTCTTTCATTCCCCCCCCCCCTGTAAACCTCTATCCTGTTGTCGTCTTTCGTGGCTAGCCATTATTATCGGCAGACCGAGAATAAGCGGCAAATATGGGAAGTCCTGAAGACGTTGGTTGATTCATGCCACCGGCGTCCCGAATCATTACGCTTGATTATCGAATTGCAAAACATTTACTTTTCACTCATGTCTCGACAGGATGTGATGTGAAAAGCAAGGGAATCATTATTTTTTTTTTTCAAATAAATGGTGAACGGCTCAGAATACAAAAAAACTGGTAATTTTTTTGTACATTCTTACAACGGAATTGTGAAGTCAAATTTAGCTAACTCGAAACGGATGGACACAGAGTGAAAATAAGAAAGCGAGAGGTATTTTTAACTGTGGTGGGAGAATGATTGATTGATATTTCGGTTATATGATATGTTCAGAACGTGGGTGATCATGGCTCTCCACAAATTTATTGTCTTTGTTTAATTAGTGTCCGCCGATTTTGTCTTTGTTTTCAGTAATGTGAACAAATTCAAATTGCGTTTAAATGATAGGGGGAGGTTTGCATTGTACACATAACAGTAGAATATATGTAAATATATGACTATAGCACAACAACACTTCGATATATATATATATATATATATATATATATATATATATATATATATATATATATATGGATAGATATATAGATAAATAGATGTGTGTTGTGTGGGTGTGCGCGTGTGTACGTGTGTGTTTTAGGGTTATGTGAGTATGTGCTACTGTGTATGCGAGCCTGTGACATGTTATATATGTCCTGTATGTTCATATATATATATATATATATATATATATATATATATATATATATATATATATATATATATATATATATATTAGCTGATTGATGTTATATTTAGTCTCATCCACATCTCGTCTCTAGTTTCATATATTACCTTTTTGCCAATTGTACAATCTACTCTTCAGGTTGTTTTAAAAATTAACTGGCGGTTTTCAGTGCTTACATATATATATATATATATATATATATATGTGTGTGTGTTTGTGTGTGTGTTCTCATCGCCTGATAACCAAGTTTGCGTGAAAACTTTAGCGATTTGAACAGAGTCGCTTTTTATGCGGTATCGTTGGTTAGTGGTTTGAAGTCTCAAATTATTTGGACATTGAGAAATGCCTATATTTGTATAGAAAAGTATCTGTATTTACGTTTGTCTCTTCCTTTCTGTCTACATTAGCTTTACCCTTTTTTCTCGATTTTATTTTTGCTTCCCTTCTTTATTGGTTCACGGTTTTTATTTTCATTTTCTTTTGTTAATTTTAACTACATTACTTTGTCATTTTTTTTTCTTTGGCAGAGTTGCAAGCGATAGTTTTGCCCAAACTTTGTTTTTTTGTTTTTTGTTTTTTTTATATATATATATATATATATATATATATATATATATATATATATCACCTTAGTCGATTTATCAAGAAGGACACTTCATAAGGTTATTGGTCTGGAGGAGGAGGATGACAGCGTACGGCACCTTTGGAAATTTGCCTGAAAACCAAAGCCTTGTGTGTTAAAATTGGGTAGGCGGAACATTTGCGGGCAGTCGATTGATATTCTAGCACGAAAAATCACAAGGCATCGTGAGCGAGGGTTTGCGTGTGCTGGCCATGTTCAAAATGTTGATCACGCTAGATAACACGCTCTCTCTCAGAAACAGTAACTAAGGTCTGCTCAGCATAGTTGCAGTATAAACCGCAGGTGGGCTCTGTGGGTGTTGAACAAACACAAATGTGCTTGAGTCAGCGTCTGCAATAGGGATAGGCTAGCCGCCCTAGAAGACGATTTTTCCTCGAGGGCCAGCTATTATACATACATATATATATATATATATATATATATATATATATATATATATATATATATATATATATATATATATATATATATATATGGGAACACTGGTTTAAACACCCAGCGACGAGATTTAAGAATGAGCCTGTCACCACTGGCTTTTGAGCTCAATGTCCACTTTTATATTTAGATTCTAAGAATTCTGATATTGAGCACATTAAGCCATAATATAACATAGCTTAAAACAATATTTTTATCATAAGCGTATATATATATATATATATATATATATAGTTAATTTACATATGCTTAATACGGCCCGTCAAAAATGTGTCAATTTCTTTTCATTTTTCATTTCAACCTTTGGAAGTAAAATCTGATGATCCAGATCCCTTTAGAAGGGCTGTGGTGAAATAACTTATTACATGGAACCTTAAAGTGGTCTGTTTTTATTCAAATATATATATATATATATATATATATATATATATATATATACCTTTCCCATGTCTATTAGCACATCAGTGAATGTAATGGATACGACTGGAATTTGAATTTAGCTCTCTAGTTATGGGCAAATAGCAGGTCAGACTATGTTCTATAGCCTTGGATGGCAACTCGTCTAGGAAATGGAACAACTCTGAATTCATAACATGCGGGACATTGGTTGCGGTTATTGTGGCCCGTAGTGCCACCGGGTCTCTGTATTCGTCCCTTCAAAAAGTGTGGTTGGTTCTGCACAAAGCCTTCACCACTATAATCAAATCATATGTGCTGGTCTCAGGCTGTCAGTTTCTAAAAACTGAGCTGCTTGACCGTCATACGTCGAATACGACGGGAGAGTCCACTATATATATATACGTATGCACGCCTATATATATATATATATTTATTAAAGACATTTTTATTTTTAACGTTCTTTTTTATAGATACAAGTATTTAAGTAAATTCTCTGTTTATAATAAACAGTATTAAATAACATTTACCGGCCTGAATGTCCCAGAAATTTTTATAGAAAATATTCGTCCTTTGACAGGATTCGAACCTGCATCCTATACGGAACAGTCTTTTACGCTGACGTGCCTTGATCGCTCGGCCGCAAAGGATCGTTCGGTTGCCAAGGTTGAATTTACTGCATATAAACTTCAATCTTCCATGATTCTCGTACATTCATAACTGCTCATGGCGTATCAAATGTAAACAAATGACGTCATATATTAAGAAATGGACAAAGTCCGACAATTTATGTCTTTAATAAATAAATAGTCGGACTTTGTCCATTTCTTAATATATATATATGTATTTTGATTGATCATTCTAGCTTTTGGAACAACTTTTTCCCCTTGTGAAAGATCGTTAACTAATTTGAAACTTTTAAAACCATTTGTTTTGCATTATCACTTGATAAGACACCGGGAGTGTTGAAACAAAATGGCTATTTTTGTAGTGATTTTATAACATGTTTATGTTATAAATTTTCTAAATAAATAATAATATATATATATATATATATATATATATATATATATATATATATATATATAGAGAGAGAGAGAGAGAGAGAGATAGATAGATAGATAGATAGATAGATAGATAGATAGATAGATAGATAGATGAGTCTATATATATATGTATCTGGATAAATGATTTTGACACGTAACTAAATTTTGATACGGAGTTTTCATTTTATAATGTTCAGTGATAAACATGACAGTGAGATTAGCATAAGTTGATGGACGATTTGAAATTCATAAAATCTTTGTCTAAAAAGAATTTTTCATGGAATTAATTTCCTAAATTCCAATAATTTTATCGCTCTTTCTATTATTGATGGTAGTTTTCCTGCATAACGTTTTGTCTAGGGTAGTGTGGAAAGTGAATATTTTCATTATGAGAAATTTTAGACGTTGCTATTTTGGAAAATGTCGACAAGAAACCATATATCGGATACCAAATCAACTTGTAGAATATGTGAAACTGATCTGGAAGTCTCCTTCAAAAGATAGCAGAATACAGTGAAGACTAGTTAGCCACAAGCGAAATAAAACAAGAGGTTAAGTGTTTTGCGTTGTTGAATTAGTGGGCCCATTAGCAATGGTGTCGAGATAACAGTTCAGACATACATTATTTTTTGAAGGCACACTTGGAGCCATGATTCCTGAAGAAGCAAATCACTTTCAGAAAGTTGATGTTCATGCGCAACCGCGTTCCATCACAAAAAGCGCAAAAAATAATATTAGGTTGGTGCAAAAATAATGACGTAATAATGTCGTTTTTGACGTATTTTTAACGCCAAAAACGACATTCTTACGTCATTATTTTTGCACCAACCTAATAACTAAAAAATATGGTTTTCGTTTGACGTGGACTGTTTTACTCTAATTTAACTCAAATAATAATTCGCTTCAGAAAGTGGATCATACATTGTAAATTCATGTTGTCTTCGTAGCTTTGTGGCTTTTATTTCTATAACGACGTCAAATTTTTTATCAAAGATTTTATTTATAAATATTTCACATGGTCTGTCATTATAAATTTTAATTACACTATAATATTTTCGCTGTCGACACTTGGGTTTGAACGCGGACTGCCCACTGCTCACTTTCCAGCTTCGACATAATTCAAAAGCGTATACGCGGCCATGTAGGCGATAATTTATTTCCCACCCTACATCGCCTCTATTTCAGTAGTAATGCTGCTATTTTTGTGTAAAATGTTGTGACGATCATTATTTGCTATTTCCACCCGACTTTCCGGCAAAGATTCGCGATACTATGTACACAACGGCAAACCATCTTCAGCCCCTTCGCACTCAATTGGTTATAAGGAAGTTCTATTTGAACAGCTTCTTTCCAAGAGTAGCTTCTTTATGGAAGAAACTCTCGATAGGATACGTCCCCGAGCATAACAAAACCCCTCCAATTCTACGGTCAACCTTTACTTATCCAACATATCCTCCCAATCTGCACATATTACTCTTCACCTGCCATAACATCTCTTTTAGTAGCTCTCCGCCATGAGTAGCCATTGGCCATTTTATTAGCTGAATATTTCGAGAGAAAAAAAAGAAAAGAAAAAACAAGTTTATTTATTTATCTTTTATCTCTTCTGAACACTACACCAAACACAAAGTATGTAATTTAATAAATAGATATGTAATCGAGTTACGTCATATCACACCAGGAGTCCATTCACCCATCAGCTTCATAGGATACCATATGTACTGAAGCCACAGCAACTGAGGTGTATCTTGGGCAAGATAGCATTTTCAGGTTAAATTCAGACGAATCCTACTTATGGAACTTTTATAACATCAGGTGAATGCATTTACTTCAATCATTACAAAGTAAATATAGACACAGAATAGATGCCGACATTTGAAATGAATGTTGGAAATAAAAAAATGATAGCTGTACATAAGCGATGACTTGGCTCTCTTGCTTTGAGGTTGCTTACTTATTAAATCTAAAAAAAAAATAGGAAATCAAATAAAAATGTTATAACCTTTTAAACATTTAGTGGCCCAGGCAAATTGAATGAAACTAACTACTGCCATTTTAGATTCGTAATCGAATAGTCTACATTTATAAAAGGGCAACCGTAAAAGTCCTTCTCTTTTTTTTATTTATTAGATAAAAAGATATACAGCAAATATGGCATATCTTTAGTGCTCAAAGTTATCCCCATCAGCATCGAGAACATTTTGCGAATCTGTCTGCAGCTGCCGAATGCGTTGGCGGTAAAATCAGTTCTCTTGGACGCAATGTAGTATGTGAGTGTCTGCCACATTTCTGTCTTATTTGCTAAAGATTTCCCAGGAAGGTGGTTGTATAGAGTCTGGGGGCTAACATGGATGGCACAGTGTCTCCCAGCCATATCGCCTTATGGTATCACTGGCCGCCGGAGCCGCATGAAGCTTGACATTGTCGTGAAAGAACAGTACACACTTGCGATTAATCAATGCTGGCTTTTTCTGTTTCAGTGCCTTTAGCACACATTATCATACAGAGCATAATCTTGCATGAATGTAGAGGTGGTCATGTGGTGTGAGGCACAGGTTCTTGTGGTGACAATGCTTGTGAGTGTCATACAGCACCACTTTTCATTACTGGTGAGCACTCGATAAAATATGGGCAAATGCGGTGCCGACAAAGCGACGTTGTTAGTTGCTGGCTTCCACATTGTGTGGGATACCCACTTGCAAAGTTTCTAGGCTTTCCCTATGCAGTGCGTGTGAAGTTTGACTGTTTCATCAGAAACCTGGAAGCGTTCGGGTTTGGCTATTGTCCTCGTCTATGGCAACCTTCAGAGCCTCATCATCCAGTACCTGTGGCCGTCAACTGTGGCGTCTATCACAAAGGGATAGAAAAAAAGCGGCAAGGATTTTATTGGTTTCGTTATATCAAAGAAGATTAATAGTTAATTCATCTACTATATTGTTACTTTCAAGGAACATGCAGTCATTTAAGTACCATACGTGATATACGCTTTTCTTCCAGCAGTGCCTTGTCATCTCTTTCTGTGGTAGACTGGTTGCCAGCTAAGGATATAGTATCCGGTCTGCCCTGCTATTCAAACCATATCTAGAAGGAGAGTTGGAGTCCTACTTTTTTTTAGAGGTATTTTCCTGTAAGTGGATGTAACGAATTCGCCTGGAATTTGAACTTGGCTCTTCCATTTCTCATTCCAAGCCTTAAACCATTATATAACATTGCACATTACTTAATTTTTAAATTAAGAAATATGTGTATACATATGGATTGTGTCTGCTTTTTTATTTGTGTGTGCAGATAATACAGACAACAATGTGGATGAGCTGAGTTGGTATTGATTGTCTACGTATATATATATATATATATATATATATATATATATATATATATATATATATATATTTGTAACTCTTGATATACTCAGAACAATAATGATGATTGCTAATGTGAATAATTCATCGTATTACAACCGTCGATGAGGTCAAAACTTTAAACCAAACAGGCAAGACGTGAAAACGCAAACACTAACATCTACTGACTGAAAAAAGAAAGTGGAAAATATATCCCCTTGCAATGAAGGACTCAATTTCTTTTTTTTCTTCTTTTTTCTTTTAGTTCTTTAAGGGTACTTATTTTCTTGGTACCCTTGAAGAACTAAAAGAATAGAAACCCAAGAGAAGGCTACTAATTTTCTTGGTGGTAGCACGGTGGAGTAATGGATAGCGGCTCGGATTGAGTAATCGGAGAGTTCGAATTCCAGTTGGATCCATTACAATTACTTATGAAAGGTATGAATCCTCCTCTTCTTCCTCCAGCTATGGGTAAATAGCAGGACAAACCAGGTTCTATAGCTTTGGATGGCAACCTACTGCTAGAAAAATCTGCCTCGTCAGTCATGTATCTTTCGATACATGATCGCATAAGCGTGTATCACGCATGGCACATAACTGACTAACTGATTATTATCTTGGTGATGTGATATCTTTATAACACCCGATACCGTCTCCTTCCCTCGCTATCTCCCAAAGAATTTTATTTTCTATATTTCCCCATACCTTCAGGGAAGCGCCACACTTTCCTATAATTTTTTGATAAACTTTATATCTTAGATCGAGAGAACAAAAAATATGTTCGATAATATCTAATCATGAGAGGTCATCAAGTGTCTTGTCTGATATTTACAAGTATTTTTTACTCAAATTGCTTGAAAAAAAGCCCTTCTCTTTCTCAAGCACACCGATTTACCCCGGTATCCAAATAAAACCTGGATAAAAATAGTAAAAAGAACACATCTATTATTCATACTATATATATATATATATATATATATATATATATATATATATATATATATATATATATATATATATTCGGATTTGTAAATGTCGGGGCCAATATCGAATATGAAAAGAACTGACTATCAATGGCTTGGCAACTAATGTCACAGAAAGTTTTTCTTAATTAGAATAATGACGAATTGAAAAATAAAACGATTTGAATTATAACCTCAAATTTTTCAACATTAGAACTAGTTTTAATTCCGTTTTAAAATTGAGTCTTTACGTCCTAAACAGATTAATAATTAAAAATAGAATTTTACCACGTAAAGTTTAGCATTTTTTTTTAAATAATTTTCAATTGATAAACTCTAAAGTGCAAGGGGAGATAAGAAAGCAAGAGAAACCTGTTGAAATTTATGTAAAAACATGCTCCCAAAACTCTGGATTTTGCCGAAAGTTACTAATTATTAAACGACTATTCTATTAGTAACTCGTTTAGAAGCCACTGTATTCAAATCTGACTAAATCTTAAATAAGTTATCTTAGAGTTAGATTTGCTTAATCCCCACTTTCCAGCTTTCGTAGAGTTTACGCAATCTTGTACGGGATTATTCCACTTTATTCCACTCTACAGCCTCTTTTACCACAGACAAAAAGATGCTAACCTAGCGCTATTTCCATCGTAAAAATTCAGATTAGCTACACTCTTTAGTTTCACCGGTCCAGGCATTTATAGCTAAGATTCACCGTCCTACGTACAAGGAGGAAAAGAACCCTTATTTTTTCCTGTATTCTAAATAGTGAGAATGTTCCTATCAGACAGACCTTGTCCAAGGATTGATTTTTGGGGGGGTAAACAGACACCAGCATGAATCTTTTCCTAAACGCTACAGTCAAGGGTCAGACCTTATCTGCGCTCTTTACCCGCATCATCTTCACCTCCTCCTACCTCCTCTTACGTTCATATCCCTTTTCCAGTAACACTCTACCGTGAATGGCTCTTGAGCCTTGTATTCTATAGACTATATCTAAAAAAAAAACAAATAATCAAAAGAGAAAAGAAAAATGACGGACATAACATTAAAACATATTTAGTTTATACGTTATTTTATACTGTATTCAAGACTTTTTCCACTTCTAATAGTTTAGGTACACTAGAATGTTTTTCTTTGCTATTTATTAAACCCAGGCATAAAGCGTTAAAGCAATTTGAATACTAATTCTCAAGCAAAATGATTTAATCCAATATAGATTAAAGTTGCTTTTAAGAAATGTTATTTACTTTCGGACTCATATCTTCATCATTGTTGTTATTATTACCCACCAACACCACAAAGCTATTTTTACAATCGAATTTCGAAGCCATTCATGCATCCAATCATCAAACCTACGTTCTATTAAAGTATTTGTGTAGTGAGTTTGTTCCTCACCGTGTGCTTTTCTATTGTGCCTATGTAACATAACCCGATATACGCTTGGGCTATCATGTCTCTTTTGACTAGCAGAATATTTTCCCGTAGTAAATTGACATTGCTTTCTCTGGTAGATTGGTTGCCACTCAAAGCGGTAGGACCCCGTCTTGTCCTGCTAGTCAACCCATAGATGAGATGGATTCATACCTTTCCCAAGGGTCGCGTAAGTGAATGCAACGAACCCTCCTGGAATTAAAACTCGCTTCTCTGACTTCTCATTCAGAGACGTTATCTGTTACACCACAACGCACACTCTTATACGAAACTAAGCTTTGTAAAGATGATACTTGTTCTTCAGTAATGGTATTATTCGTTAATTCTTAACTTAATGTACCGATATCTGGATCTATTTGAAGACCGGCGTATCAAAAGTTAGATTCTCCTTGGCCTATTAAAGATATGCGTCAGAATATAAGTAATTTAAACGAGAAAAGTAAAGCAAAAATAAATAACAAAATGTACTTTCCGATTATCTACATGCATTTTTTTTACTAAAGGATTAATCTATTTTTTTCCAGAATGAATATTTTCAATTATTCATTTATATTTTGTTTTGAAAAAAATATTTTGGTTTACATTTTTTGTTTAATGATCTAACGTAATATTTTATTAAAAACAATGGCTTCGAAAGTGCCTAGAAAAAAACTGTATTTTAATTCACATAGCGTGCATCGACGTATAACACGGATTTATAATTTAGCAATGGATAGCGATTTACTAAGCATGGTGAGGTTGATCGTTTAGATGTGGCACAAGGCCGAAAGTATTGAGCACCCAGTAAGGTTCAAACTTATCACTCAGTTGTTATTGATGTAACAAAACAATCATGCTAACCCCATCGAAGTTCCCTATTTTAGCATAGGATAGCGATCTATTAATCTTAGCTTAAATGTACAAGGTCAAAGTATGGAGCATGTATTGAAGTTAAAAATAACTGGTCAGTCGTAATTGATGTAGTAAGACAAGTTTTTCTAACCAGTGCACAATGTCAAAATGCCCTATTTTAGTATTGGGTATCTATCAGTTCAATTTATAATAAAGAAGTTATTGGTAACAGCTTGCAGAACACAAAGCATTATATATATATATATATATATATATATATATATATATATATATATATATATATATATATATATATATAATAAAAAAGGCTTAAACAATAATATTCCATGGTCATAATTTATTCCATTGGAATCGTAAATACGATCCAATTCATCAGACCTACAAATTCAAAAAGAAAATAGAAAAAACAACTCCGGAAATAAAAACAGAATTTAGAGAGAGTGTAAGTATGGTGGGTAACATACTAGAGAAGGAGGGAGATTAAACGCTAACAGAGAGAATTTTAGGAGAGGTGAGTGGAAGGGGTTTAAGTAAGAGAAATATGAAATATATTTACCACTAATATTATCTATCTATCTATCTATCTATCTATATATATATATATATATATATATATATGTGTGTGTGTGTGTGTGTGTGTGTGTGTCCGTGCGCCCGCGTGTGCGTGTGTCTGTGTGTATCTGGCCACTTGTATTTGAGGATACCTGTCTATTGGGGCGGCTAACCAATCCTTATTGCAGAGGCTTGCTCAGGCGCATTTGTGTATATTCAATTTGTGATTTATCCAATTTGTTTATTCATTTGTGGTTTATACTGCAACTATGCTGAGCAGACCTTAGTTACAGTTTCTGGGAAAGAGCGTATTATCTCGTGTGATCAACAATTTGAACAAGACCAGCGCACTCAATTTGTGACTTGTGGCTTCGTGCTAACCCCCAAGGGTTCCGTCTACACAATTTCAATCACAAGGCTTGGGACAAGCCATGGTATGATTTTCAGGCAATTTCCAAAGGTGCCGCAAGCTGGGATTGACCCCTCCAGTCAGATAACATCAGGAAGTCTCCTTACTGACAAATCGACCATGGTGAGATTCTAACCAGGGTCTCATATGGTCAGAAAGCGAACACTCTAACCACTCGGGTGCTATATATATATATATATATATATATATATATATATATATATATATATATATATATATATATATATGTGTGTGTGTGTGTGTGTGTGTGTGTGTGTGTGTGTGTGTGTGTGTGGAGTGAAAATATATAGAAAATAGGAAAGAACTCGTTAGGTAAATAATCCAAAGTTCTTTTAGTATTTTTGTTATTATTTTTTAAAATAGTGCTCGATACAAAAGTAGTGCATAAATATAATTATTTATTATATGATTCCAACTCGCTACATAAGAGTTCTCATGTTTCAAAACAAAGCCGAAAGCTTCAATATAATTAATCCAAAAAAATTAATATAATTAATCCGAAAACTTCAATAAAATTAATCCAAAAAAATTTCGCTTGAAGATGGAACAGAGCTTAGTACTTTAATAATTATATTGAACTTTTCGGTTCTTGTTTTGTAACATGAGAACTCTTATGTAGCGTGTTGGAATCATATATATAAATATATATATATATATATATATATATATATATATATATATATATATATAAAACCAGTCTTCGGGAAAGATCACTCAAGATTCCGAAACTATTGGGCGGGGTGCTGGTAACTCCGCCCTGTAAAACGACTAATTTCTATGGAGACAATTTTCTCTTGCTCTCTCGAAAAAAGTGCGCCTATCTAAATCTAGGGCCTACTCACTCCGGTTGGAGGAACTCATACTTGATTAACTACGGCTTCAAGAGTGTAGGCGTACTCACCACGCCTTTTGGTGAGACTATTTAAGATATATTAGATTTTGAATGCCCTTCTCCAAGGCGCATTGCCACCCAAAGCTATAGCATGACCTCAGTCCTCCATTGAACCAATAACTGATGGAGGCTGAGCGAAGAGATGGGTTCATAACTTTCGTAAGAATATTTGCACGGTAGTGAATGTAACTCGATTGGAATTCGAACTCAACTCTCCGATTCCTCAACCTGAGCCGCTATGCATTAAGCCAACCTATAAATGGTGATAAATTCGGTTTCATTGTGTCGTGTTATCCTATTATTGGATTAGAACTGCTTGGGGTGTTTTAGAAGGTAGCATCCAGGAATGTTAGGACAGCCTAGAGTAACAGATCCGTTGCTGAAAGCATTGCACGTTGGCGAGGACCCGAATATAACCGGGTTTATGTCCACAATGGTATAAGAATACAAACATGGTGGCTAGAAAAATATCAACAGATTATTCTTTTATATACCGGAAGAAACATGCTTTATTTTTAAAATGCGAAAAGCATCAGTATGAAGAATTTAATATTCCAATTGAGATAACTTCGTTCATTCTCACAGTAATAGTCTTCAGAAAGGCATGGTTTTATTTAGTATTCTTCTTATAGAATAAATGACACGGAAGAAATGGCATACAGTGGTGTGGGGCTTAGGGGTTAAAATGAATAGCTTATCCACCCATGCCAAGAAGATCGATGAAGGATGATAATGACGAGGTTATTTATAACAAAACAAGATAAGGAATTTATTCACAAATTTCCACACATGGAGTAGTATCAGTCTCTCGTTTCATGAAAATAAAACAGGATTCTTAGTCCGTAATTTTAATGAATTTGCATAAAGGGAACATGTTCATACAGCAGATTAAATGATCTGACACAAAATAACATACACAAATGTTTAAGACAGGCGTAAGAGAGTTAGTCAGGGATATGTGGTTCTCTTATGTTCAAAAGTAGATATAGAGAGACAGTTTGAAATACTTAGCTTTTTTTTGTATTTTTGAGTGAAAATTGTTTGTCGCATGCTAGTTCCAATAATATAATTTTACACTGGTGAGTAGTTCAACGCTGGTCGCGAGGAACTAAAGCGAAACCTTTCATATGACTTAAGACACTCTTTTCATTAATTTACTTTTTATCCTCATTTTATAACAAAAAGTATTTCGAGTTTCATTTCTTTCTTCTTGGCTCACCAACTAATTTCTGTGAAGGCAATATTTTCATTGGTCCAAGAAAAATTTACTTAGGCTCATGTATTTCTTTCCTTCTTCTTTCTCAGTTCAAGGGTTTAATTTCTGTGAAAGGCAAAAATTTCACATAGACACGCGAATCCCTTTCTTTCCTCCGAATTTGAAGGGATTCGGTGAAGTTAGTTATTCTTATTTTGCACTCACTGCAGGCACACTAACTTTGTGCTGTAAACTCGTCTTGGAGAAGGACCACTCAGAATTTGAGATTGATTGATCGTGTGGTTGCAAACTTTGACCCGTGAAATGGTTACTTGTTACGGAAAACGCAGCATCGTTTCAATGTTAACCCTGAATATATGTGACTCTTTCCCTCATCACCTCTTCTCTAAGCTCTTGGTGCTGGTCTGCTTAATTAATAGAATTCTCTTGACTTTCTACTGTCCGTCTTAATTTGTTCACCAGTTGATCAGGGCCCCAATGAAAAGACAGTCTCTGGCTTTGTCATTGTCTTCGATGCAACAACTGGAAGTAATTCGAGCAATCTTTCTTGAATTTCATAAGTCCTGTATCAACAAGATTTTATAAAAAGAGATAAAACTCCCAGAATATCGGGTAACTGAAATGGTTACGCATTTCCATCGATACCGAAAGGAGTTATTTTCCCCCAACGATTAGCATTACACAATCCTTTTCTACCTACAAGTTCTCTAATTTGGCTTGCACCTGCCGAAGCTAGACTCATTAATAATCGTATCAGGACCAAGGGACCTGTAACCCATTAAGATTTTAGGGTCACTTCGTATACTGCGGCGGTAACAGAACAAGATATGAAGGGAGACTATCTCTTATCAGGCTACTTTTGAATTCAGCGTTATTCCTCTCTCATATTGGCTGCTACCCAAGATAAGAGAACCATTTAACCCAAAGCTGGAGGAGGGTGGATTCATGCTTTTTTCCAAGTGCGAAGCAAACGAAACAGATTTGTCCAGAATCTGAACACGGCACACCGATAACAGATAACCATTATATTAAATGCCCATCTATAAATTATCGGATACAGATTATTCGTATGTTTTTAAAAATTCTAAGAGCATTTCGGCAAAGAATGATTTGGCCGAGTAATGTGGGTGGGTAGCAGTCATCTCAGCGTCTAGATATCCAGCAATTATTTTTGTATATTGTTAAATGAGGATGTGGTTTCCGTAACTGAGTCTGTAAATACCTGTTGTTTTTTGAATGGGGACCTACCACTATTTACCTTATTTGTATGGGAACCATGTGAATTCATCATTGTTGTTATTCACAAAGTTTCGGCTGCTGTGTTCTTCAGCCATCGTCAGGTGCCTTTCGATCAGGGTAAGCTTCAGGGAATTTCTAACTGAACACCTTGTTGAAAATCTACAATACAAAGAAGAAATTACTAACCGCGCAACGCTAAAAAAGTAACACGATGAGACTGAGTGTTTCGTTTTTTTTTTATCAATCCTTAGCTGGTTATTTAAAGCCAGAAAATATTTTTAGATTGGGGGAAATAATAGTGGTTTAGTGAGAGAAGTCTTACTAATTAACCCATAGCTGGGGGAGAAGAGGTGGATTCATAACTTTCCCAAGGGTATTTGCGCGTAAGTGAATATAACGGGCCCAAATGGAATTCAGCCCTGAGATTAACAATTTCGAGCTATTAACCATTACACCACCCACACATCTATGCTTACAGCACCTCGTATTGCAAAGCGGTCACCCTTCTAGGTACTGACCAGTCACGACGTGGCTTAACTTCGATGGTCGTACGAGAACCGGGATTTCAACGTGATGTGGCCGTAAGCCGAATAAGATAAGACACCCTCAGATAAGGCGAGCAAAACGAAAAGTAACTACTTTTAGATTAAATAAAGTGTGGGCACCTCGAGGTGGTGTAATGGTTAACAAGCTTGTCTCGCTAGAACAATTACGACTGAGTGGTGAGTTCGATCCTCACTGAGTGCCTCATACTTTCGGCCTTGTGCCACATCTAAGCTACGCTTGGAAAATCACTAGATTAAATAAAGGGTTTGTTTCGAAAGTTTATCAATGTTATTCGGATCAACCTAGAAAAACAGAGGACACAACAAAGATGGAGACATTAGCTCGACTGTAAGTAATATAAATAATGTCTATCTGGTATCGAATAAACATCATAACATTAGATTTCAGTAGATGCGTATGTATTGTCAGGAAAGTCGAACATTAGGAAGGCTATCATCGCTAAGATGTTTTCAGCTGAAGACGCTGGATTTAATATTACCTGATACGATAAATACTAAACAAAACATAAATGCAATTGAAAAAAAAAACGAATCGAACATCAAATTGTCAAAAATCAGATTGATATCGATGAATGAATGCAGTGAAGGGTAATCATATGATTTATTCAATTTTAAGTCTGCTTAAGGGGTGCTATTGAAAAGCAATAAATGGGAATAATATAGTATGAAAAACGAAGAAATTGATATTTAATGGAAAATAAAATAAATATTCTTCCATCTCGAATCTAATAACATCTTACTTTACAACCATGATATTTCAACCATAAATTTACATGAAGACGCTCCAATTGTCAAAACTTCAATTTTTACCTAGCGATGTATGCTCATATCGATCTCAATTATTGTCTATAGCATTAAGTACACATAGACAGTTATTTTTCTTTGGACACTCGAGTAATTAAGGTCGATCGAGAATAAAAGAAAATCTTATGTATTACATGAATAGTTTCATCTTGTTTGTTTTCAATCACAGAATCAGTAACCACTATTCAGAACATTTTAAAATGTCTAACTCCATTTTATTACAAAAAGGGAAGGAAATAATATTGAGTGGATCGAAAAACAAAATCGAATCATTTATTTATTAACGACTGAATAACGTCAGTAAAGTATATTTTTACATCTTATATATATATATATATATATATATATATATATATATATAATAAAAGTGAAAAAAAGCTAGATTGATGTTTACTATTTGTTATTTATTTTACCAAACACGCACGCACGCACACACACACACATATATATATATATATAGGGAGAGAGAGAGAGACATAGAGAGAGAGAACGAGAGAGAGAAATATTTCATAAAACGTGAAGTAATAACAAAAATGTTGGATTAAAATAAATACATTAGTTCTGAAATAAATAAATATTATGTGCGTTTATCTGGTGCGGGCGTGTGTGTGTGTGTGTGTGTGTACTGAAAATGAGAATACATTTATATGTATATATATATACATACATATATATATATGTACATTTTATATATATATATATATATATATATATATATATATATATATATATATATATACATGTGGTGAAATAATTTATAACATGGAACCTTAAAGTGGTCTGTTCTTTATTTAAAATATATATATATATATATATATATATATATATATATATATATCCTAAGATTTAAGAATGTTATATATATAAAATATGATTGGAAGTGCTGAATATATATAGTATATATATATATATATATATATATATATATATATATATATATATATATATAGTGAGAGAGAGTGAGAGAGATGTATGTATGTGTGTGTTTGTGTCTGTAATTGTGTATATATAAGATATAATTTGAACGCACGCACACGCGCACACACACGCACACCTATATATATATATATATATATATATATATATATATATATATATGTGTGTATGTATGTATGTATATATAAAGTAAGTTCAATAGTTGAATATTTTATATCTATAAATGTATGCGATTTATATGCGCCCATGTATGAGGTGTGTACTGGCGCTATGTGGTGTCTTCAATTTCTGAAAACTTCGTGTAACATTTGAGCAGCGGCCCGAACATTGCATTAAAATGTTTCTGCAAGGTTTCCTTCCAATTTCGGTTAATACACACAAAATAAAGAAGAAAAGAAAAAAAAAATCCAGCTCTTTCAAGTATTGTTTTCTTTTTTATACATCTATATATGCGTCCGTATCATTTCCGAGCAAAAAAAGAAATGACGCGATCTTCCACAAAAAGTAGGGAAATCGGCGGCGGGCGAACAGAAAATATGAGAGAAATCAAAGAGTAATGTTGGTCTGCCAAGTATAAATCCGACATTATGCAAAATATTTATTAATGTCTACCTAACTGAGGCAATTTGTAAGCTATTTAAAAAAAAAAAAAAAAATGTTTTTCATAATAATTTTTTCGCACGTATATGTATATATATATATATATATATATATATATATATATATATATATATATAAAGGCTGAAGAACTATATTATTACATTAGAATCGCAATCACGATTGATTGGGTCATGATTACGATTCCAATACAGTGTAACCCGTGATAAGAGACCGTGATATAAGAGAAACCCGGATATAAGAGAAATTTTCTCTGGTCCCAAATTAGAGCCCATACTTACCTAAACAAAATAGACCAAACCCGGATATAAGAGAGTTCTTCTCCGGTCCCGACAACTCTCTTATATCCGGGTCACACTGTATAATAAATTATAACCATGGAATATTAGTGTTTAAGCTTTTTATATTATATTCATACTCTGTCCTGGACATTGAATTCTACCTGAATTCTCTTGGATATATATATATATATATATATATATATATATATATATATATATATATATATAGTTTATGAAAACTATATAATCCGTATGGGTAAACCTAAGGAGGATATAATCCAGAGAGCTCAATGTAAATCCAGAGCAAATAATTTAAATAAAAACAGACCACTGTAAGGTTCCATGTAATAAATTACTTCACCACAGCCCTTTTAAAAGGACTGCGGATCATCAGACTTTACTTCCAAACAAAAAATGAAAAGAAAATTTACACATTTATGACGGGCCGTATTAAACATATGTAAATTAACGAAGTGAGGAAGTGACGGGGGAGAGAGAAGACCTGAGTGAGTTAGCAGATATTGACACATTTAAACGGTTAACTTAACGGAAGTTATATATTGATATCGAAGGGGTAGCGCGGGAAAAAAGAGAGAAGAAAGTTAAGAGAGAAGAGAAGAGAAAATGTCACTAATTTTCTTTGTAAAAAAAAAAACCTAGAAACAGACGCTGTTATTTTGCTTTACTTTGAAAGTGTTATTTTGGGGGTTCATATATTTATATATATATATATATATATATTGACCACTAACATAATATATATATGTGTGTGTGCGTGCGTGCGTGTGTGTGTGTGTGTGTGCGTGTGTGTGTGTGTATTGTTGGGGCCTTGTTAGGGTCAGAAATAAAGACACAAGACAGAAAGTGAGTTAATCAAATATATCAACAGAAACAGAAATACAAACATATACAAACGAGAATATTACAGTAAGTATTTTCGGTCCGACTGTCACAGCTGAATGCTAGAAACTTCCCTCCCCAATGCTTAAATGTCCGTCCTTCCGGTTCCGTTCTAAAAATATCTGATGGCTCTCTACTTGATTTCGAACAAATGCACTTTCTTAAATTAAAAGTTTTAAGAAAG
This sequence comes from Acanthosepion pharaonis, assembly GCA_903632075.3. Taxonomy (NCBI): domain Eukaryota; kingdom Metazoa; phylum Mollusca; class Cephalopoda; order Sepiida; family Sepiidae; genus Acanthosepion; species Acanthosepion pharaonis. Next base: position 565,145 of record CAHIKZ030004545.1, read on the forward strand.
TAGGTGAAACAATATTATAAATTTACGACACCCCCACTAATTAATTAGATTATAACCTTCCCAAGAGAATTGTTTAAGAAAAGAAACCACCTGAATTCAAAAACCATTCCGAAGAGGGATGGGCTCCGTCAGAATATTATCCCTTAGAAACATCCACCCTAGTTACTACTGTCATACATATGGTACGCCAAACGACCGTTTATGAAAATCGTGACCGTGCGAGTATTAAGGTATATATTCACACCAGAGAACTTACACAAATCCTTGATCTCCAAAACCTCTTCATACTAGTACAATCAATTTAAATCTGGACGTGTGAACACACATTTCAGCATGTAGGCACAGTTGGCAGTCTGCTAATCGGCAGAAGTTAGATCAAAGGAGATGACTGCCAAAACACAGTGAAATAAAATTCAGTCCAATTTACTTTTGCAGGAGGTCGAATTCGATAGTGAGGCGGCATAATTTAAGGTACAACTGAAAAATTCCGTAAAACAAGAAAAAAAAACTCTTTCTCAATAAACCAAAAATGAGAAATGCAGTGCGTTGTGGGTTAATCAAATAAAAACACCTGCGTTAAAGCGAGTTTAACGTATAGTTTTGTTTTTTTTTGTTTTTGTTTTTTTTTGTTGTTGCTTTTTTTTTCTATCTAAGCATCGGGAAACGTGAGGAATCCAAAGTGAAGATTGTCTGATAGGAAGCAACTTCAATGATTTCCTGAGATATTCAGAATCGTTTTATCCATTATTAAAGGAGTCTGTTATATAGTCAGTATATCTTATCAAGAAAATGATTACGAATTTTGAAAGCCGACTCATGGCGACATTCGTTGATTATAATCAAAAACGTGATTTTTATTTCTAGCTGATACTTGGTGAATATAATCTAGAACAATTTTTAAAAAACAGAAAATATTTGTTAGAGACAAAATCTTCCCAGACAAGATGGTAAAGGAAAGCGGGAGCAAAAGGCTAACGAAAAATTTTTAGAAGACAGAATGTATCATAGTCAGTCACATAAAAGTCCCGAGATGAAAATTATTATTGGAGATGCCAATATCAAACTGTTTAGATATCTGGGAAGTCGTTTAATAGAGGATTGGAAAATGTAACACCGAAATCTATAGGCGGAGTGGAAAAGAAAAAGATGTCTTCCAAAAGCTAAACAAAGTATTAAGAAACAGGAAAATTTAATTAGAAATAAAGAAACCATTGCTGAACAGCGAGATGATATAAATCTTCCCATATGGCAGTGAATGCGGAAAGAAATTCTTACTGATGACTCGAGCCAACAGAAATGTAATTCTAGAGAAAGATTCTGGGAACGTGGAAGACGAATGTCGGACAATCTTCTCAAAAATGAAGTAGATACTTGGGACAGAAACGTGATTCAGAGAAGCATGATGAGGATACCATTGACAGAACATGGGCGTAACGGCGAGGTTTTAGAGAAAATGGAAACAAAACGGAAACGTATAGTTAACATCAGAAACCGAGCGATGAAATTTCTAGGTCACATAAAATCTGATACTTACAGGAAAGATTGGAGACAAAAGGGACCTAGGAAAACAGTACTACAAACAGGAAATTGTGGAGATCCATGATCACCTACATACTAAGAGTATACGGTACATCCAAAAGAATTATGTACAGAGAAGTTTTTCCTAAAGTGGGCTACGTGGAGTTCTAGAGTTTTGTAAGTGAGGTCGATTGGCTTCACAAGTCTCTTCTCTCTTTGAATTCTGGATATATTCTTTGATTCCCCCGAACACATAACTCTTGTATTTAAGTAATATCTTTTAAGCAGCAGGTAAAAGACATTTTAATTGATTATGAGTTATGAAATAAAAAATTTTAAAAAAATTGATTTATATATATATCTTTGAATCAACCTACACGACAAATATTTACAAATTGCTGATTACCTCTGGAATTTGTGATAATATTGCCGACAACATATCTTCTTTAAAAAAAAAAAGACATTTTCATTTTATACATCTACCATCAGTATAAAAATAGGCGAAATGCAAGAAATGATATGAGGCTTGAAAACTTTAAAAAAGGTTTACACCTCAAAACATCAGGTTCACTTAAGCCCTTAATTTTGGTTTAATTTTTGTAAATAGTGTTAAAAGTAAATTTACTCGTTTTTCGTTTTTACTTTTAAATATTAAATTGTTAGGGCTCCGCGAAAAACATTTCTCTTGCTCAAATGGTCCACAGCGCAGAGAACTTTAGGAAACCAAGGGGTCCTTCAATAATTTGCTTTATCTGACCTCGCCTAGGCAATTCCTTTGCGAACAATTAATTTCTTTGTGTATATTTTGTTGCTCATACGTGATTGCGTCAAATAAAGAATCACAGCACTATTTTGTTCTCCTTAGATATTATAATCTTTGACGTCATATTCATTTAATCCACGGCGGGGATGTGGTATTCTAATCCGGCTTTCAATGCGTCGGGATTAATACCCATGAGTGTTATCCGTTTCTGAGTCGCTTGCCTGTTTGTTTTTCTACTGAACAAAAAGTATGTGACTGTCAACGATTGAACTCACAACGTCCAAGGAACCAGATGTGCTTTAAACAATAGAAGTAGAGAAATTTGCCTATCGTTCAGTTCACATTACTCCCCAGTATTTAAAACAGGATTACGGGTTTAACCCTTCTTTTCTGTTTAGGATTGGGTTTCCGCTTCCCTCTATAATCTTTTCCTTTTCTTTCACTTCCGCTTGTCCCTTGCGTCTTGGTGACAATATCACCTTAGGTGGGGTGGTGCCTCTTATTTTGTAACCCTCTACCCCGAGTGACTCTTGAGCCTTGCACAGGGTGAACATCATTCTAAAATATAACAAAAAACAACACTTGCCATGTGTCTCAGAAAGCGAAATTCGAACTATCTACTACCGTATATTCAATAAAGTGTTCAATTTACAGTACGAGACAGACACCGGAAGAAGGTCTGAAATTACAATGCTGTCAGTATATCGATCAAGATGAACATGTTCGACGCATAGAAAATATATAATAATAATGATAATTCCTGATCTAAAAGTTTTTGATAAGTAAACATATATAGGTATTTTACGGTATAGTAACTATTAGCTATTTTACTTCATACGAATAAGCAGTTATTGTACTCATAAATGTATGTGACTGGTTTACACGAATAAGCAATTATTGTACGCATAACTGCTTTACGACGAATAAACAGTTATTATACAAATAACTGGTTTGCGACTGGTTTACACGGATATGCAGTTATTGTACTAATAACTGGTTTGCGACTGGTTTACCCGAATAAGCAGTTATTATACTCATAACTGCTTTACGACTGGTTTACACGAATAAACAGTTATTAGGTTGGTGCAAAAATAATGACGTATTAATGTCGTTTTTGACGTTAAAAAATACGTCAAAAAAACGACATTATTACGTCATTTTTTTTGCACCAACCTAATATTATACTCATAACTCTTTTGTGACTGGTTTACACAAATAAGCAGTTATTGTACTCATCACTGTTTTTTTTAGATTCCAGTGTGTCTTCATGCATAATAGTATGTTTTATTTCCTCTAATTTCCCAGCTTATTACAGATTGTTTCGTCAAAGTAATATATTGGCTGTGTCGCTTGTCATAAAATTCAGTACTGAAGATCCAATTGAAGTCTATATTGAACTACGCACGCAGGTGTTCCGAGAAAGAAATCCATAAAAAAAAGAATTGGGAAAACGGAAATCATCAATAAAAGAAGGGATAAATGAATGATTATAGGGAGGATAGGTTAAGAAATTTAAGAAGAAAAAGGAACGAAAGAACCTCAAACAAAATCAAAGAGAGAAAATGGCGTAAATAAATGATTTAAGGATTAATGGAAGAAACGACTGCACGTAAAGTAAATGGAATGTCTAAAAAAGAAACATGCAAGAAAAGGCTATAATGCAAAACGAAAGAAATAACAAAAAAAAAATGTAGTCTCTTATTCCAGCCAGGAAATTCCAGATAGTTTGAATTGAATCTCTTGTCAAAAGGAACGTTTATTCTAAGAGGAAGTGACCGTTATGACCTCAATATATATCAAGCTCACCCCAGATAATACCAAAACAGAATTTTCCCAGTGTTACAACAGGGCATCAGAGAATCCAAATACATCAGCGGTGTTACTTGTGAAATGCCCACCTAGCCACCAGGTCCAGATTTGCACTTTCAGTGGACGCCAGTGTGTGCCCTCGACATGTAAACAGGTGCTAGACTTAGATGCGCTTAGGATGTACACACGGAGGATAAACTGATGTCATGTAGATATGTAAGCACTTCTCGATGGATAGAAAGAGCGTCTCACAAATTAATGCGAGGAGAATCTACGTTCGGAGAAACTCCTAAATGCCATAAACCTACTCAGCGTTACAAATTGATGCAATCTGGATTTGAATAAACAGTAATATTTCGATATCTGTCTATATATCTAAGATAAGGGATTGCAATTATTTGCATTATTCGCAAATTGTCGGTATCATTATTGCCATATTCATGACATTTCGGCCGTTGTACACTCCGGCCTTCTTCAGGTGACAGGGATTTCGAACTGAACCTCTTATTTCGTCCGCCGGGTTAGATTGTCCTAGTTCCACATGACAGTTCACTTCCGGATGTCTCAGTTACCTCCCTTTACCTCTACAAGTTTCTGCTCACCACTACAGTCGCCAGGCATTGGATTCACAACTCTTTGAGTCAAGTCACTGCATACAACCAATACTTTTATCCAATGTTTTTTCTCAAGTCCGGAGCCTGCAACGGCCAAAACATCATGAATATCACAAGAATAATGTAGTAATAATTTTTAAGCGAGATTTAGTTCCGTCTTCTTAAGTCTGTACAACGATAGCATGGCAAAAGAAATAGAAAATATTTGTGATGTGAACGAACCCTCGTCTGACCCTTTTGTAATGTCAACGAATACTCGTTGTCACTTTCGTAATGCTCATTGTAGTAGAGCCTTTGTAATCGCAGATACAATTATACTAACGCCGTTGAACAATGCTCGTGTCAGACGTAACGCCTTCAAATAATCTCCCACTACAGTACTTGCTCTATAATACTCGCTTTAATAGTAACCATCCAAATAGAGAAATAGTATAGCAAATAAAGTAGAAAATAGCGGTCTGTATAGTAATAGAGGATAGACTAGAAATAGCGGTCAATCTAGATGTAACGCGACTTCCTATATATTCGTTTCCTCTATTGTTACGTGATCTATTTAATTCAATAATGAGGTCGCCTGTGTTACTTCGTTGGCGATCTGGGTTCAAACGCAAGTGTCGGCAGCGACACTTTATTCTTATATAGCAAAAATAATGAATGGGGTCAATATAAAAAGGGAGTAGCGGAATTAATAAAAGGGAGTAATGAATCGAAAATATAAGAAAGAAAATTACATTTAAAAACGTGGTAATGGAAGGAGCACGGATAAAGAACTGAAGAAATCGAGAATCGAAACGAACCAACCGTATAAAATGGAGGATAGAAGGAAAAGAAAAGACGGAACAAGTAGTTAGGGTCAAAAGTAGGATTCAAATGTAATGAAGCGAAAAAAAAAAGAAAGAAAACTAAAATAAAAAAGAAAGAAAGAAGAAAAAAGAAGGAAAGAAAGAATAAAAAATAAAGAAAGAAAATGAAGAAAAAAGAAGGGTAGAAAGACAAAGAAGAAAAAAAGAAGGAAAGAAAGAAAAAAGAAGAAAAAAGAAAAAGAAGGAAAAAAAGAAAAAAGAAGAAAAAAGAAAAAGAAGGAAAGAAAGAAAAAACAAGAAAAAACAAGAAAAAAGAAGGAAAGAAATCTATGAAGCAAAAACAAAATGACGTAAAAAAGCGACGAAGGCATGGATAAAAAAAAGTCAATTGAAGCAAGACCTTTGCGGTAAATTGAGAAAGAAACAAGAAGTGGTTAATATGAAAAGGTTTGATGAAAGCTAAAAAAGAAAAAGGATTCGTTAAGTATATATGAATATCTGACGAGCATCTGCGAATGCAGATATTTAGAAACAGATGTGAATGTCAAATAAATGAAAGCAAGTTTTAAATAAAGACTTAGAAGAGTTCGGTATTTAGTGTAGAGATCAAATTTACTAAATTAGATAAAATAGACTCTACTCGAACGCACACCCTCACACGCACACACACACACACACACACACACACACATACATATATATATATATATATATATATATATATATATATAGAGAGAGAGAGAGAGAGAGAGAGAGGTGGGAGGGAGAGAAAGAGAGAGGAGGCACGGAGTAATGGATAGTGACGTGGATTGAGGAATTGGAGAGCTGAGTTCGACTTCCAGTCGAATCCATTGCATTCACTCACTTGCTAATACACTTGGGAAAGGTATGAATATTCTTCCTCTACCCCCCCCACTCTAGCTACGGACAAATCGAAGGGCAAACTGTGTTCTATAGCTTTGGATTGCAACCGGTCTAGGAGAATGTCAACTCTAACTTCAAAACATGCGGAGGTTTGTTTGGGAAACTTGTGGCACACTGTGACCAGTTTTCTGACTTCAACACTTCCAAAAAGTGTCAGTGGTTCTACACAACCCTTCACCACTATAATCAAATGACCAAAGCCAGGTAGTCTAGGTGGCTGTTTCTTGATCCTTCATATATCGAAAGCAACCGGATATATATATATATATATATATATATATATATATATATATATATATATGTTGATAATTGGTCGGTATAATTCCAAGGTGTACATAACTCCAAAGAGAGCTCAATGTATGTAACTAAGCAATATAATAAGTACAGACGATCTTAAAATTCAGTTGGCTATAATTTATTTCATGAATATATAAAAATATTCATCTCTTCAGGCCGAAAAGTTTATTTTCTTTTTTAAATAAAACTCTTTTTTAAAAAAACTTCGATCTGAAGAGAGGGATATTTGTATATATTCATGAAATAAATTATAGCCTAATGGATTTTTAAGGATCTGTCTTTATATATATATATATATATATATATATATATATATATATATATATATATATAAAGGCTCAAACACTAATATTGCATGGTTATAATTTATTACATTGGAATCTTAATCAAGATCCATTTTATCAGACCTAAGAAGTCAAAATGTCTTTTGAATTTGTAGGTCTGATGAATTAAATCGGGATTACGATTCCAATGTAATAAATTATAGACATGGAATATTAGTGTTTGAGCTTTTTTATATTATATTCTTACTCTGTCCTGGACATTGAGTTCTACCTGCATTCTATCCCCTTGAGAATTTATATATATATATATATATATATATATATATATATATATATATATATATATATATATTATATATTGACTAATATATATATATATATATATATATATATATATATATATATTGCCCACGAATATTATATGTATATATATATGTTTGTGTGTATGCATGTACGTATGAAGTAAAACACAGAGAAATTAAAAGACAGAAAACGGTACAATCAAGAACGTAACCAGTTGATATAAATGAAATCACCTGTTATTATTATAATTTCCTATTCAAATCAAAATGAATTGAGCTAGTCCATAGTGTTACTTATTTACATTAAGCCAAGGGAAATGTTCGGTTATATTCCTTGTGTCTAATTTGTCAAATTAAATTGAATTTACAGAACTAGTCGATTATGTTTCACACGTAATTGAATTAAAACAACTTAATTGCATAATATCGTGATTTTGTGCAAAGGCTGAGATTAGCTGCCGTTGTGGTGTTTAATGTCTGATTTGAAAATAAACATTTTAATTCAATTCTAAAATATTATTATAACAGTTCCGCCAAAAAATATAACTCATTCCTAATGATCAATGTGCCCTCTTTGTTAATTTGATATCAATCTCTTTCAGAATTTAAAACATTAAAAAAGTATTTTTCTTGAACATGAGAAATGAAGCGATGCATTCATTTAAGCGTGATCATAATGATGCTCAAACTGCTGTCAGCATGAGGTGAAGGATCCGCTTGGCATCGGGTAGCAGTGAGCTGGTTTCTGAAGTTCAGCAGTGGGGATACGAGACTTGAAGATCATGGTGGTAAGGGACGTCTATCTGCAATTAACAATAAACATCTAAAAGCACTAGTTGAACAACACGCACGTCAAAGTGTCAGATAAATATCGCAGATAATCGCGGATAATAGGTGTCAGCATTTCGACAACATCGGTTCATGAAGAAATTCGATAAATGGAAAATCAAAATTGTTCTACCTTCTGAAGATTGTTCGATGTCTGTGAAAATCCAATTATCCATTCCTTGAACGAATATTGATGATAAATGGATCCTTCATCTCAATCATAAACGATCGGCGAAAATGGATTGATCATGACGAAGTACGGTGGAGTAATGGATAGTGGCTCGGATCGAGGAATCGGAGCGCCGAGTTCGAATCCATTACGTTCCCTTACGTGCTAATACCCTTGGGAAAGGTATGAATCCTCTTGTTCTCCCTCCAGCTATGGCTAAACAGAAGAACAGACCAGGTTCTATAGACTTGAATGGCAACTGGTCTAGAAGAAGGAGAACTCTGAATTCAAAACCTGCGGAGGGTTGTTCGGGGACCTTGTGGCACGTAGTGCACCAGGTCTTTGTATTCGGCCCTTTAAAAAGTGTGGATGGTTCTGCACAAAAACGTCACTATAATCAAATCTCATATGCTGATGTCGAGCTGTTCCACAGGTACTAATCTGCAGCTAGTCTACCGCAGAAAGAAATGGCAACCTTCTGCGGGAGAAATATATGCCTGGTTAGTTATATATTGAGAGATACATCATAGCCTAAGCGTGTATCGCGCGTTGCACGTAACCTACTGACATGACGAAGCATCTAAACACTTTCCAAAACCAAAATTGCATCGAAATGATATTATGGTGACTGTCTGGTGATCCTCCACTGGTGTTATCTATTAGAGCTTTTTGGAAATTAAAGTAAGTTTCACTGTCAAAGTTTACTGCCAGCAACTGGATGAAATACACAGTAAGTTAAGCATCATGAGAACAGCACTGGTTAATCGACGAGGTCCAATTCTGTTTCATGACAGTGCTCGGTCACGTGTTGTTAAGATGACACATTTCCACATCCGCCATATTCCCCTGATCTTCCGCCCACTGACTACCACTTTTTCAAGCATCTTGACAATTTTTAAGCTAAAATTTATTCTGTTGCAAAGTAGATATAGCAACGTCATTCAAAGATTTCTGGGCGTCCAAAACTTTTATTTTTTTATCCTAATGGTATTAACCTTGTAACTTGGTGGCTGAAATTTACTTGTTTCCTATTTTGACTAATTTAAATAATGTTTAAATACATTAATTAAGGAATAAATGTTGATTCTAAAGTCGAACATTATTTTCCGAACAGCCTAGCAATAATCTAAAAATACGACACAGCTTGTAATTATGTGGTTAAAAGCTTTGATTATTCACGAGTTATATGGACAGAAATATGATCGAAGCGCCGTATCAATAAATGACAAGTCTTTTTCCGTGAAGACTCTCTCCAAAATTTTTTGCTTAGTAAGAGAATTTTCAATGGTCGCTCTCTGTATATGTTCCCTAGTAAAATCCACATTAGCATAACGAGTACTTAGTTGGTCACTGGGTTCCACGACGTGTACTTAAGTGTTAACGCATTAGTCAATTAGTCTTCTTTGTGTAGTGTCCCTTCAGTACTTCAGGATCCTAGCTTTCCATAATCTACTATATCTTGTAGTCCTTAGCAACTTTTATTCTTTTGCTAAAACACACAGTTCCGCCAAACCTTCAAACAACCTCGTTAGGTAGGTGGTCTTCCGCGTTCTCCTCTCCCTTTTGCTTTCCATACGCCATGTGAGGGTCAAATTCTACAAACTCCCATTCCTCATCATACGTCCAAGAAATTTCAGCTGTCTTTTTTCTGAGCCTGAGTGTGTGGCCTTTTGTTTCCATATTTCTTAAGAATTTTCTGCTGTTTACGCGCACCGTCCATGCGACTCTCGCGCTCCTTCTGCAGGATTTGATTTCTGTTGTCTTCAGTTTTCTCTTCATCTGCCATACTATACGATTGATAGCAGTTCATTTAGTTTTAATGAAATCTTCCAATTTCATATATGTGTGTGTATGTGTACGCGCGTGCGCGCGCGTGTGTGTGTAAAAATTTAGAATGATCAAGGTTTTATTTTAAACTAGCAGTAGAGCCCGGTGTTGCCCGGGGATGTAACAGTAAGAGATAGATCAAGTATCGACCAGCATAAAGACTGAAAAATAAAATTTACAAAGATTATTGTTTAAGGTTGACGGACACGCATGTCTTGATTTTTTTTTTTTTTTTTTTTATGAATTGGTCAAACCCAAACTCAAAGAAAAACATTGTTTTCAATCGTTATGAGTCTATCGATTGAATAGAATTTTATTATAAACAATTGTAAATGGAATTTTTAAGGCATTCTGAATGTAAAAATAAAGAAAAAAGTGTGCAAGACGGTAAGAAAGACTGCCAAAAAAAAAAGTGAAGTTTTTTTGAAATCGGTTGAAAAATGTAGGAAATCCGATCCCATATATAAACGCACACACACACACACACACACACACACACACACACACACACACACACACACACACACAAACAAACAACCTGGGTTTTATAATAAGTATAACTCGATATGAGTTGTCCCCCTTTCATTCTGGCGATGTCTCTTAACGTGTTTTCAAATTGACTTCGTGCAAAAAAATTGTGTTTTTCCAATTTTTGGCGCCGTCAAAACCACCGCAAGGTAATCTTTCATAGTCCTGTGAAATTCTTTTCAAATCGGTTGAAAAATGTAGAAAATCCGATCCAATATATAAAAGTACACACACACACACACACACACACACACACACACACACACACACACACATACACACACAATCTGCGTTTTATAATAAGTAAGATGTATTAATAAACATATAGAAATAATGTTGATTTTTTTGCTATTAATGTCGTAGGGAGGTGCTATTTTTATATTTTATATTTTGATGAGAATCGGGCTCATATTAGATAAGAGATTAACAAAATTATAAAAAAATTCTACATGACTCCTTTCGTTCCGAGCAATATTTTTATAAAGAATAAATAAAAATTTGTGATTAAAATCAAAGAATTTACTTTCTTATACCACTTTTCATATTGACCGAAGAAAAATTTTTAAAAGGTTTCAAAATACGTTTTGTTTAGAATGTTAAACGCGGATTTTTAAGGCAACAAATATCTACATTGGCACTACACAACCTTTGAAACTATGCTACACTGAATTAAATTTCTGCTTATAATTATTATTTTCCATGCAATATATAAGTGCAATGTCAATCGCCATCTATCTTTTTGAATCCCGTTCATCTTATGAATTTTCATCAATTCTCCCTATATTATGACTTTTTTTTTTTCACTTTACCTCCTCTACCATCCTTTGTACTAGTGGCATTCTCGCCTTGCTTGGGGTGAAATGATTAAAAAGATGTCATTGGTGACTATGGATCTCTACGGCTAACATTTCTTTTCTGTTTGTGAATTGTGAGCGTTTCTCTTAAACTCTTTGGACAGCTATCCGAACATAAAGATCTCACTTTTCCAGACTGTTTGACACGTAAATGAAAGGTGGGGGAAGAAAAATTGAACTCATACCTTTCAGAAACCAGCGGAGTTTAGCCGGAGAAAAAGTTATTTGCACCGTTCATATCACCAGCGCTACACAGTCTTCCAAACCATAACGTTCCCTTCTGAATCCGAAATACTCATTTCTCCTTGTAAATGTAGATATACGTCTTTCAAAGGAAATACGTTTGTTGGTTGTGTTCATCATTTTTTTTTCTTCTAGTTCGACTTTTCGATTATGACTTTATTTATAAAGGTGGCGATATATCGATAATCCATTCACGCTCTCCCCGTCCTCGTCTTGTCTCTCGCAACGCTTTTCCTTCACGTGATTGGTTTCTTTTCTTTTTTCTTTTTTTTATTCTCCATCTTCCAGGCCGTTGATTGAGCAAAAGTCGAAGTGTCAGTGGAATGAGGTGCTTTCATCAAACGAGAAACTTCTCGGGGGAAATCAATTTCACTTGTCTCATTCGACTTGGATATTTGTATCGATTGCAATGATCACACTCTCTTACAGATACCCTCGCGCGTGCTAGCGTACACACACACACACGCACACACACACACACACACACACACACACACACATATATATATATATGTGTGTGTTTGTGAAATATTTACGATGACCATCTAGTTTTCATTATCCATGTTTTCTGCATGTGTCCTGTGATCTTTCCCCTCCCGTTTGTTAAGCTATCTTGGTCTAATGGCTGCTGAGTTAATAATAAATTTAAAAATATAATATTAATAGTAAACATATAACTCCGAACTACGGGCACACACACACACACACACACACACACACACACACACACACACATATATATATATATATATATATATATATATATATATATATATATATATATATTTTCTGCGCGCTCCAAAAACAATAACTCATTTCCAATAGCATTTTCGGATACAACAATACATATATTTTCGTTGTCCTCTTATTACTAAGAGAAAAAACAAGAACAACATCTATTCTATACCTGAAGATGTCTGTAGGAACAGACGAAAGCTTGTAGTAAAAATAAGAACTAATACGGCAGAAATTTATAGAAACAAGGATCTTTTCATTCATAACGGATTCGCAGGTTTTTGTATATTATTTGAATTGTTTGCGACGATGGATTTCTCGCCAATTAAATCATTAACCTTTACATTTGTTTTTGTGTGAATAATTCATGAATTTATATATATATATATATATATATATATATATATATATATATATATATATATATATATATGTATGAAATGTAACAAGGGCTGCAAAAACAAATAAATAAACACACACATTTATATATATATAGATATAGATAGATAGATAGATAGATAGATAGATAGATAGATAGATACGTATAAAGGTTAATAGAAATGGATCAGACCAAGGAACAGTAGTATTAAATAATATAATTAAAAATGAATATAATATGCCGAGTTTTTAGGTTTAAAAATCAGGAAGTGAATTAAAATACGTGACCATGGTTTCGACCTGACGGTCTCTTCGGGCGATACTTTTAAAATGACGACTTTAACGCTTTATTTCAAAACCCACAAAGAACGCTACATAATTATCTTTAAAAAAAATTGCAGGAGGAGTATGATGATTGAAAGATAGGAAATCGGATGTAATGGGAAGGGAAGGAAAAAAAAGGTGAAAAATGAAAAACATACATATATATAGTGGAGTAATGGATAGCAGCTTGGATTGAGAAATCGTAGAGCCGAGTTCGAACTCAAGTCGTATCCATTACATTCACTTAGGTGCTAATACCATTGTAAAAGTTATGAATCCTCTTCTTCTCCCTCTAGTTATGGGTAAATAGCAGAACAAACCGGGTTCTATAGCTTTGTATGGTAACTGGTCTAGAAGAAGGACAACTCTGAATTCAAAACCTGCGGAGGTTCGTTTGGGGACCTTGTAGCACGTGGTGCATCAGGTCTCTTTATTCGGCCCTTCAAAAAGTGTGAGTTGTTCTGCACAAAACCTTCACCACTATAATCAAATCTCACGTGCTGGTGTCGAGTTGTCAATTCCATAGAAACTGATCTGCTTTACGCATATACGTCGAATATAAGTCCAATATATATTACCAAAGTGGTTAAAGACATAACAAAACAAGTGTTACAGATATATATTAAACAGTACTTGCATTACACGACTGGAGAGTGTGTGTCGAATGACCCAGCGTTCAATCTATTCGATTGTTGCATTTACCAGCCTCCCCACGAGGTAGTCCCAGTTCAATGTGGGGCAATCCGAGCCCGTAGGCTCGGCCAAGAATTTAAAACGGGGTCGGATAGCTGTTTCCTGAGACAAGACTCGGCCCTTCGACATAGCCTCGTCTGGAGAGCTTCTCTGGGGATCTTTAACCAGCTCAGTGCGAACCGATCTGTTCGACTATTCCTTCAAGGCCTTCTCTCCTACTAATAGGATACTCTCTTTCGCCTACTACTTTATAGTAGGCGAAAGAGTCCAACATGGATTATTTAGAGGAGGACACAATATATAATATATATATATATATATATATATATATATATATATATATATATGAACATAATTGTTTGTTGGTGCATATTTATATAAGCATATATTATAAATATAAAAAATAATGTTGCGTCCGCTAACCAGTGGCGATAGTTTGTTTCGTGCTTAACGCAATATTTTATCAATAGATATATATATATATATATATATATATATATATATATTGTGTGATAAGAAATTTTAGGACTTGGAAATAAATTTGAGACCGATTTAAAATGTGAAATGTTACACGAACACCTAATATATATATATATATATATATATATATATATATATATATATATATATAGAGAGAGAGAGAGAGAGAGAGAGAGAGTGAGAGAGCTTGCAAAAGTAGGTACATAGAAAATATTAGCCTGGTTTAACTAGAATTATAATCGTGTTTTCTAGGATACATTTCATACTATAATTCATTGAATTCATCGTAATCATTTCGAATATTTTTATTGCCACAATTTTTATTATAATATATTTATTTTTTTTTTATTTCTGAATACATAAAAATATAAATATTTTTGCAGGTAAAGAGGGGGGGTGAATGACCGGGACAAACAGTTTGAACATTTGAGGGATTTGATATGTTTAAAACAGATATCTTATTCTTGGCAAGCTTGTATAAATTTTGTGTGCACGTTTCGTTTTTCATTGCTGTTCACAGTATAGCTACATTTGCTCTCTCTCTCTCTCTCTCTCTCTCTCTCTCTCCCTATATATATATATATATATGTGTGTGTGTGTGTGTGTGTGTGCATCCGTCCGTCAAGAACAATTCATGACGGAAATATGTCGGTTGCCTTCTCGTTATCGATCATGTCCATCAGAGAACATCCCTCAAAGATTCACCGGTGCCACACACGTACACGACATAAACCCGGCTAATGATTTGAATTTTTCCCACCAGACTAACGGACTAACGTCTAGTCACAACATTAGTTTCCCGGCATCTCATTTCCATGAATCCTTATTGGCAGTGTCTACAGTACTGTTGTGATTCATCATAAGAGTCGTGTCTTTTAAAGCTGCGGTCAACTGTCCGCAACAACCAATAAAATCCTTCAAAACATTATGCAATGCATGTGCACGAACTTTGTGAAGAATAACAGTGTACAGGGTCAGTCACACACTCTGTACAGCACAAGCCATGATCCGAAAAGAGGACATCAAGATTATCTGTTGTTAGTGTGTCGCAGGTATTACATCAGTTTTCCTTTTACGACAAAATGTTCTAACAAGTACTAAGGTGTCGCTCTCTCACAATACGCAATCACACACACAGACACACACATATATATATATATGCGTTTGTTTGTAAGTGTGTGTATCTTTTCAGTCAAGTCTCGATTCAGGCCAGAAAACAAGATTAGAAAATAATTAATAATGTGTGTTTAAATGACGTCATTTTAAGTGAACACGTTGTTGATCAGCGTGCTCTTGACTTATTAATCTATATTTTTGGTAATATATACTGAAATCCTTTCAGGTATACACATCTTCTAAGTTGTCTTTATATATATATATATATATATATATATATATATATATATATATATAAAAGTGAACATAGAAGTCAACACTTAGAGGCGACAGTCTGTTTCATGCTATATGCAATCGTCAGGCCACGTGTGGTGTTATTTTTCTCGGCTATTTATACATATACGGGTCAGTGGTGCATTGTGGGTAGTCTATTATGGCGGTTATTTTACCGGAAGTCGTTTATTTTGAAAAAAATTGTTTATATCACTTATTTAATAATTTTTTTTTTGGTTTGAGAATTTAATTAAAGCTATTTGTTCGGTTTTGGGGTTGGTTGTTGTAGTTTATTCTAACTATTATTTTGGCAGAAACAGTTTTTAATTTGAGTTTATTTGGGTTGATTATCTTTATTTGTTTTTTCTAACGGTAACGTTATCGGGATTGGTTAGTTTATTTATTTACTTGGATGAATTTAGGTCAATTTATTTTACTTCTATATTTTCTCGTTTCGGTTTTCGATTTTTAAGTAACGTAGTATTTATTTATTTGTTTTTTATCATTGTTTTATTTATTTATTTATTTATTTTATCGTTATATAACAGTTATAGCTATTTTTTCGTCCGATTTTTTGGTTTGATTTTTGATAGCTATTTTTTCCTTCAAACAAAGTTTGCAAGTTTTTGATTGGTTGTTGTAGGCTGGTGATCTTTTCCTTATTTTCCAAGATATTCTTGGTGTGATGTGGGTTTTGTTTTTAATTTCCCAGATATACTTAGAAAGCATTGTACTGTTCGCATATTTACTATTTGTGAAAGATGTTTTGTGTGTATAATTTCTTTGTTTCCAGGGTCCTTCAGTTACTCCTATGTATACTTTTTCTTCATTATCTGGTGATTTTATCGTGGTTTGGTATATTACGTTGTTTTGTAAACAATTTCCCTTTAAGGGACATTCGTTCTTTATTCTGCAGTTGCACGTGGGTTCAATTTGTTCGTGTGGTTTGTTGATAATTTTCCTGTTGTGCTTTTTTATTATTTGTGCCATGTTCTCTGTGCACCTGTAGCTGATTTTTACTGTGTTTTTGTTGAATATTTTGTGTAGGGTGCTTGATTCCGGAAAGTGTTTGTGTAAGAGTTTGGAGAATATTTTTCCTACGTTTGTTTTTACGTTTTTGCTGTACGGTGGGTTGAACCATATGATATTTCTTCTCCTGTTGGCCTTTTTTGTGTTTTGTGGTGAGTATGTGAGTGTTGCTGGGAATCCGCTATTTTTAGGGCTGTTTCATAGCTTTTTAAATATGGATTCATTGGAGGAATTGTCGGAAAGCCTGCGGTTAATCGATTTTGGTATGTGTTTGAGTATAGAAGGCGGATGGTTGGAAGATGTGTGTATGTAGAGTGGTTTATCATTAGGTTTTCTAAATGGTTTATATGTGCCTTTTGTTAGGTTGAAGGTAACATCTAGAAAATCTACTTCGTTTAGTTTAGTTTTTATATCTATGTTTGAATCTGTTGTTTTTAAAAATCTTTATTATTGCTTTTCTGGTTTTGTCTGTGTTTTATTAAACGGAGTAAAGAAATAAAAAAATATATAAATACTTTTGAATATCCTCTACTACTGTTTAGGATTGGATTTCCGGTTCCTTCTAAAGAATTTTCATTATCTTTTACCAGTGCGACTTAGTGGCACTGTCACCTTGCTTGGGGTTAATGGATTAAACAAGATGTAACATATATATATATATCCAGGTGAAATGGGAAATGTTCTGCTTTTGAAATTATATAATGGTTCACTCACCAGTGCATTAGCATCGCCCGAGGAGTCATATTTGTTTTGCTGAAACATAATTGTAATTGTCTAGCGACTTTTAATATATTTTTCTTTTAATATCCTGAAATAAATTACATATGGAAATATAATCATTTATTCGAAAATTATGACATAAAAATGTTATAAAATCACTAAAAATCATAAATATTTTGTTCCAACACTTTTGGTGATGATGTTGAATGTAGAACTTGATTTTATAACATTTTTATGTTATAATTTTCGAATAAATGATTATATACACACACACACACACACACACACACACACACACACACACATATATATATATATATATATATATATATATATATATATCACTTTTAATTTTATTTTTTGTGCATACTCGTATTTGAGTACACGCTCCGTTTCTTCATTAAACAGTATATTTGTCTATTTTTCATCTACCGGAAAATTTTTCCTTTAATAAGATCTCTCGAATATTCAGCCCGGTAGACGAAAAATGAATACAATGTATAATAAATAAACGGAGCGTCTTCTTAAATAAGAGTATCCACTAAAATAACGTTTAAAGTTACAAAACTCTGTCGAATTAATAAATAAAATATCCATTACTTCTTAAGGACATATATATATATATATATATATATATATATATATATGTATATATATATGTGTGTGTGTGTATGTTTGCTTGAGTGTGCGTGTGTGTTGTCATGACCTTAATAATCACTGAGTCATTAAACAATCACCATAAAACTATACAAATTTCTATGCTCATAAACGCTTTATTTTCGATATTGAACATCACGATTTTACAAACTAGTAAACTGTAAAATCTCTCTCTTTCTCTCTCTCTCTCTCTCTCTCTCTCTCTCTATATATATATATATATATATTCATACACATTTCAATAAATAATATAGACAAGTGTTGTCTATTTATTTTATGTAAATTATTTTCATAACGTCTGGTTGATTATCATTGAACGAAGAAAGAAATCCAAAATATTGATCCTCAAGTGTTGTCCATATATGGTGGACTCTTCAATTGTTAACGAATAAGGGTCAGCATTGAATGGTGCCTTTCGTTTTACACATATGCATGCTCACAGGGACCATTGTGGAGCAAATCAGGTAAGGGAAAGACATTTTATTTGTGCTTTTCTTATGTATGCCGGCGACATATCCCCACTGACAGATGAAATTTGTTTTAGCAGCCTTTTGAAGAAATTTATATATATATATATATATATATATATATATATATATATATATATATAATATATAAACACAGGCACACACAGGCGACTGCAAAATTAGTTATACCTCACAATTATACCAGTATTGATATATTTGTATAATTAAGTTTATTTTTCATTAATGTATACCTACTTTCGCATTCCCCTGTATATGTTAGACAATAAATGTCCTTTTTCCGCTCAGATTACATTTCTTTATTTCTTTTATCTTTCTGTCTGTCTGTTTTTCCATCGAACCAGATGGCGTCGATGACATATTTTCCAACGCCATGACAACGGAAAAATAAATATCTAAACCAGAGCTCGTTAAACGGTGTTATATATATATATATATATATATATATATATATATATATATATATATATATATATATAGTTCACCAGAATAATTATGAGATGAGCCTCTGCTACGAATAGAGAGCAACTTACTGAGGATGTAATCATTTCAGCCGAAAGCATCTGCGAGGCTCTTTTTGGTGACAACTGCAATAGTCACCAAACTAGTTTTGCCGATCATTGGTGTACCACAACGACGCACCCTCGATCCCTTGCCAAGTTCGGCACTATATCCTATATACAAGGAAACCAAGTTCAATTTGAACTTTTTACTACCGTACTCATATTCTCGCCTAATTTAATCAGAAATACATCATGGCCGTACGCCGTCAAATTAGTTTAGCACAAGGCTATAGTCACGGGACAGATATTTAGAATTGTTTGCACTACATTAGGAATTGATTGCATTTTAAGTAGTTTGTCATGGTAGCCGCCCGATATTATCCTAAAACTAAGTCATCCTCCTACTTTAGAGTGAATAGATCTTTGCGCTTTTCACGTCAGAAATAGCGGATTATTTTTGTGGTGGCTGGGAAACCTATCTAAATATATAAGTTCTTCTCCTTTCAGACTATGACTGCTGGGATGGTTCAGCTCCGAGGCATGAACTGAAAAATCGATGGTGAATCCGCCTGGTTTATCTGGTTTATGAACTTGTTTGTTAATTTCCAAGCTGAAGGCCTAGCCGCAAGACCATCGTTACGCGTAGAACACCGTTTTCAGTGGCAATTCAACGCGTACATCGCTGAGCAAAATCACATCAATTATCTCTGATTCAAAATACTATTTTGATACTCTTGAGGCTGGAGCCTTCCAGTCTCACGTTTATCGAGTGAAACATAAAACAAACATTTGCAGAATATATAATATTTCTCAGCCACTGCAGGCGTTGAAAAATTTAGAAAATGTTTGGCAGATTTTCTCATTCTTTACAGGAAATTAAGTTTTTTATCTTATATACGAATTTGTTTGCATCTTTCGAGTATATTATTAATCTGTTTTGAATCTTGCTTGTGATAAACAAAGCTAATAATTTTACAAATGCCTTCGAGTAAATTGCATCCAATTCCAAGTGAACAGGGAGTATAGAAAGGATTGTCCGATACCTACAAGACCGTTCAAAAAGACTAGTCACATACCAACAAGAAAATGATCAACATCAAACGTTCCCTTCAGAAGAGCACCTATCCAGCAAACATAACATCAGTTTTTCAATGTAGAAAGAGAGAAGAGAGAAAGATATGAGAACGACCCGAAAAATTCCATGTTGTGTCTTCCTTATATCAAGGGCTTATCAGAAAAGTTTCAGAAGATGCAATCCGTACTTTAAGTCAATATTCAAAATGTAATTTCACCCTAGCGAGAAATATCTGTCGATTCAAGCCGAAGGCAGACGGGAACACCCAAAAGAACTCTGTGTATTTCATTCCTTGCAGTTCTGGCAAAGAATATAAAAGTAATACTAGCCTCCGGTCAATAGTAAGGTTTGAATATATATATATATATATATATATATATATATATATATATATATATATATATATATATATATTGTTGTATGCACATGGTATGATGATTGCGTTTCGCATGAAATAGACGGTCACCTCTGAGTCTTGACTTCAATGTCCATTTTTATATACACTCTATCCCTCATATGGATCTCTTTAAGCAATAAATACAACATAATTTAAAATTATCATATATATATATATATATATATATATATATATATATATATATATATTCATGTATATATATATATATATATATATATATATATATCTCTCTCTCTCTTTCTCTCTCTCTATCTCTCTCTCTCTCTCTCTCTATATATATATATATATATATATATATATATATATATATATATATATATATATTTTTAATGCTATAATGCTAAAAAGAAAAATAGTAGGCAAAACTAGAGCCAGGCCAATGCTCGGATACTTTTTTAAAAGTGTTCAATACACAATTCAGAAAAAAATTGCAGAGCTGGTAATAAAATATAATATTGAGAAAAATCTACATACAACGGACTACTCGGGTTTAATCTGAAACACAATTCATTCTCGATTAAATTAACTAGAAAAGTATCACAAATCAGATATTTCAGAAGGGGAGAGGCAAGGGAAGAGTTAGAGCAACTGAAAAAAATATTGTTCATTAGGGCTCGTACTGGCTCAGAATATATTTACTGGTATGTCTACATTTCGACATCACCTCAGACCGTTGGTTTAAAAGGTCGGTCTTGTTTGCGTACGTCACTATGTCCAGCTTTTCATTCTGACAGAGCCTACAAACATTATCAATACATCTGTAAGGCTTAACTCTGTACCAACATAAATCTTCTTTAAAACTGGAACGCGGCAACTGTTGCACTAACCTGTCAAAAGATGTGTGGGAATTTAAAAAGAAATACAATAAAAGCCCCAGTATAAAATTTAGAGCATTAAGGAGAGTTAATTTATTTATTTTTAAAATGATCATTTCCAGTTCACTAATCAGTTTCTTGATGTTAAGATGAAATACAAGGAAGGCACTGTAGTTTTTTCCTACCCAAGTAATTTCGATCTCTTTCAATTTAATCTTCAGGAGTGAATTACAAATGTAGTGTAACTGTGATAATATCTGCATTTCGTTATGATGTTGTTTTTTTTAAACACGCATGAACACGATCTGTTATAATTATTTTTAAATTTTAAATTTATCCGTCTCATATATGACATTTTTGCAAAAAAAAATATATATATATATATATATATATATATATATATATATATATATATATATCTTAGAATTAATATTTGTAATATATGTGTGAATAGAGGTATAACATTGTAATATAAATACATATGCATGTGTGGATAGTTATAGGTAGAATTCTTTTCATATGCTTTTTTTATGTATATAATCGTGTGTGTATATGTAGGTATATGTATTTATGTATGTATATGTGTGTATGTGTATATATATGGTTGTATATGTATATAAGGGTGTGTATATGTATATGAGTATACCTATATGTATATATGTATATATAGATAGATAGATAGTTGGATAGATAGATTGATAAATAGATTGATATATATATATATATATATATATATATATATATATATATATATATATATATATATATGTGTGTATACGTGTATGGAATATTTTTAAATGGAAGTACTTGGGTCATTCTAATGGTATTTTAAAATTACTCATTTTAATATTTAATATCACTTTCTCTTTTAATGTTCTATAATTAGAATTTTGAGAGTGTATTTTTATCTTCTTAAAGAAGTTTCATCTTAAAATTGATAATTTTAAATTTACCACTCCTTAACTATTAATAGTAATAATAATATTAACCAAATTCCTTTAATAATGAGGCACTTCAGAAATCACCTAAAGTTAAACTTTAACTATAAAATCAAACTAAAATCTAAATAAATTTCAAATATTAAAATATAGGTAATGATTGAGAAATGTATGTATATATAATTTATGTATGAAGATAGATGAACATTTGTGTATATTGTTACACGTGTGTCTATGTGTGTATTTGAACATGTAAATAAACTTGTGTATATATGGATTTGCATGAATATGTCTGAGAGATACATATAAGAAGAAAACAAATCTTTAATATTCCCCTCAAATATTATTAAATAATGAAACCTAAACCTTAATTAAGTTTACCCATATAATAATAAAGAAAAATTGCATTCATAAATTAGATTAAAAGTAAAACTAATATAAATGTTATTGTTACCGGAATCTTTTTACAATATTATGGAAGTACAATTGGTCGGGTAAATAAACTATTATAATTTTAAATATTTCTTTAATATATTTCTCGATAAAATGTGCTAATAAAATAGTAGTTAACTTATATTAAGTCCCTAAACTATTTACTTAAAAAATTAAATGTTTAAATTGATAACATTCATCTTTTTTTAGACATCTAAAGTTCTATCAAGCATTGAAATCTATCTTTTACATAATTTTGTTAAAACAAAATTACAGCCTCTTTCGATTCACTTTCCTCTCCCCCTCTCTCTTTGCCGTAACACTCATTTGGATATATCTGTATTACTGTCGTCTGTCTCCTCTCTCTTTTCCATTTTTCTTTTCTCCCCACTCCCCTCCCATTCCTGTATATCATTTCCGTTAAGTTAACCATCTAAATAGGTCAAGGTTCGGTCACTCCTTCTACCCCAATATAAAGCATGCTTAAGAGAAATATGAAATTAACCCCTCCGTATACTCTACCTTGTCTCTTTACCTACCACTCTCACCTCCCCCCTGTTAAATTACAAAAATTACACTACCCATCAATTTCTAATCCCATTTTTCCTTTCATTTCGTTTTTGGAAGTGTTACCTGATGATCCAGAGTCCTTTAAAAAGGATTTTGGTGAAATAAATTATTGTAATGGTACCTTAAAGTGGTCTGTTTTTCATATATATATTCGTAAAAACAATAGGCTAAAATTAGCACTTCTCTCTTCCGCGTGCTGATGTCTTAGGGTTAGAAATTCCGACTGACACCAAATCGGCTTGGTTTCGATCTTGGCTTGAGGCTTTCGGACGTCTAGTCACACTGAGAAGCTGTTAGTACAGCGAAAAATACTGTTCGCGAAATATATATATATATAAATATATATATGTGTGTGTGTGTGTGTGTGTGTGTGTATTTAGGCAGCAAATTCTTTTACTCATGTCTGATTACATAAATTACAAACATTATGCCTTCTTTTTTTAAATGTGTTATATACCGTACCTATGAACACTAATGATCCTCATAAATACGTTGGACACTATTATAAGTGGGAGAAGGGGGGTAAAATACTAAGTAGTCCATCACTAGCAGTGGTTTACCTATTTCACGCCGCTGGCGAGTATTGCATTTTGTTGATGTTATAAAGATTGCCATTTCATTTACAACCTCCGTTTTGGTTATTCCTCATTCGGTAACTCTTTCTAGGTTACAACAGTATGACGATAAACTACATCCGGCAGTAAGGTCTGTAATCGGGATGTTTTGAAGAGCGTGGAACAAACTCTTAATTGCTTTTGTTCCCAGGTTCACCCTGACCCAGGGTTTTAGTACTTATCAAGGACGCAAGTATAAAAATATATTAGAAAAACATTACCAGCAATACACTTTCATAGTCAGAAAAATAAAAAAAATAAAAATTACCATTAATACATTACTGGAAAAAATACCATCAATACATTTTTGGAAAATAAATTTACCAAATCTCACAAGAAAATAAAATTTTAGCATGAAATGGCTTATAAGGAGTTGATCTGCCTGTAAACAAACAAACCAAAGTAAACTGTAGTAAAATAGGTTAGTTACTGCGATTTGTAAATTTAGTTAAGTTTGCCATACTAAAAGTTGTCTTGTATCTAGTCCCGACACTTTTTGGAATCTTGTCCTGAATCCATTTTTCATTTCCGGTGACTTCGTTCAAACATTGTCTTATTTCCTGTATCGGACAAGAATAGAAAGTTGCGTTTAAATCCTGTCGAGTGATATTTTTCTGTAAGCCCATGTTTAATCTACTTTTGTTTTCTAAATTTTGTTTTTAAGCTCTAAATCTTATAAACCGCAGAAAAACCGTTCGCTAACTGTACAAGAAATAAAAACAAAATCCGTGTTAAAGATACTTCTAAGATTTCCCTAACATTTTACTAAATACACAGCTAGAAACTTTTCGATCAACCTAATGTCATCGTTTAAGGTAGGGCGAACGTAGTGGTTTAAAACTGAATAGAAGTGTAAGCGGCTGAAGTCTGAGTTGGCACGAAGGGGAAACATACAGTGTAACCCGGATATAAGAGAGTTGTCGGGACTGGAGAAGTCTCTTATATCCGGGTTTCTCTTATATCCGGGTTTGGTCTATTTTATATACATTAACACAGGCTCTAATTTGGGACCAGAGAAAATCTCTCTTATATCCGGGTTTCTCTTATATCAGGGTCTCTTATATCCGGGTCTCTTATATCCGGGTTACTCTGTATAACTAACCCACCTACCAAGTAACATCGACAGTGAATATTATCTCTTATTGTGCCTAACAGATAAACGATTCTCATGAGAGGAAAACATATTAAAACTTTTCTATTACACTTCTGCTAGACAATACATAAAAAATAAACTAAAACATTATTATAACACTGCGTACTTATCAAGAAACAAAGAAAAATATTGATGAATTCTTTTGTGGTAAGATGCCACGCCCTGGGTTAAAAATAACAAAAAATAAATAAATAAAACGACGTGATTCTCAAAATGGCTTTTACATCTTATAACCTTTTTTTTTTTAATCTTTGCAAAAATAGTTTTTACATGAGTGGCGACTCAAAACAAACAATTCGTGTATTTTATATTTACATCGTTGTGAGAAAGATATTGTAATCGTCATTTGAACGTTACTGTTGCGCTATTGTGGCTAAAGCATCATTTACGAGGTTTCAGTTGTTCTACTTTGTATTTTCTTCGTATGCTGTTCCATTAGCTATTTACGTTTCTTTCATTGGCTGGCGTTTATCGCGTCTAGTCAGAACAGCATAATCTTATTGAATTGCGTTAGACAGCGTTATTCTTAATTGGAAAGACACGAGTGACTAGAAAACAATACAGCCCCCCATCGATATGGCGTTTTTATTTAAATACCAACAGTTGTATTCGTAATTAAACGAAATTCTCGATCAGTGAATTCAGACAGCTAATCCAAGATCTGGAAACAGGAGCCCTCCACTTAATGGGTTCAATTACTGGTCTTGCGTTAAACATACAAAAATTAAAGAATTTATCTTGTTTTCGTTTTGCAAATTTTCAAATAAATGTTTGTCTTTATGTAAATGATCATATTGTAAAGTTTTAGCCAAGTATTCAAAAATACAAAAGTTAACTGGTAAGTAATCTAAAAATAAATTATATTTACGTGGCATATCAAAGCAAATCTTCGATCATGTAAATAGTTTTACTAGTTTTCATTGAGAGTTGATTAAGTTTTTTATAAGTGATTTGGAACCTCTCGAGGTATGTGAAATGAAAGTGACGTACGCCATCTTAGAAATTTTAATTAAGGAGTAGTCCGCTCATTCAGAGAACAAATATTTATGGTAATGCCAGGTGGAACGAAAAGATTGGCAAATGATATATATATATATATATATATATATATATATATATATATATATATATATATATATATATATCGAGAAATATAGTGTTAAGGTGTTCTATATTTATGGGATAATATATATATATATATATATATATATGTGTGTGTGTGTGTGTGTCTGTTTGTATAATTGTGTGTGTTTGTGAGTGTGTTTGTATACGTGTCTGTGTGCGTGCGTGTGTCGCTGTGTATGTATGTATGTATTCTGATGAACTAATTCAGTTATATTTGTATCTTTAACGACATTCGTATGCCTATAATTTGAAGGCAGACATTTTCAGTAATGCTATTCATAAATCCAGTTCTTTCCAGCTGAAATAAATGGCGTTTTGAGTTACAACGAACGCGAAGGAGAGATATTTTTATGTCCTTTATAAGTATTTTCCGCTTGGTGATCGTTTTATAGAACTGGCTCCTCCAAAGGGGATAATATGTTAGGAAAATAAATGAATCGTCGTAATTACCTGGTTCGATAAGCAAAATGTATGAAATGAAAAGTAAAACTGCTTCAATTCACGCGACATCAGAGGGAGATGCTGCCTGACTACTCATAATAGTCGAGATGAAAACAAAAGCAATGGATGTATAAACAAATAGAATCAATCTGTGAACAAAGACATTTTTATTGCTATTTATAGCTACAATTTCTAGATAATTCTTCACGATATATCCGACGCTACATGCATTTTGGCATTTTCGGTTGAAATTTAAATATCAATCACTGGAAAAAAAATGGTAAGTAAAATAATAATCTTTTCAAACACTTTTTTGATTGTCTTCCGATTTAGCATATTTTCCGACTACACGATTTCACGCGTACTACTATATTTGCTGTTAGGTCTCAACGTTTTATTTTTGAACTAGTTAGGTGCAACCAAAAGTTCTGCTCGAATAGTTCCTTTTCTCCCACTCCTCGTCTGTGGAACTCACGATTTTTTGCTTCCCCAATAAAGAAGATTTAACTCGCCATCTTCTGCCTTGTTCAACCCTGTTCCTTTTTGTCCTTTCTTCAACCTCCCACATTCACTGACTTCTCATTCTCTTTCACTTACACCTTCACTTTCACCCTTTCTCGTTTTCTTTCACTTTCACTTTCACTCCTTCACACTCTTTTTCAATTTCACTTTCAGTTTGATTCCTTTTCATTCTCTTTCACGTTTACTCCTCATTCTCTTTCACTTTCAGTCTTTCTCATTCTCCTTCACTTTTATTTTCAGTCTTTCTCATTTTTTTTCACTTTCACTTTCACTTTCACTACTTCTCATTCTCTTTCTCTTTCAAACGCTGTAACTTCCTCCGTTCTGGCCTTTCTTAGGGTTAAACGATTACAAAAATGTTTCGGTTAATCAATTCTCAGATATTCTTCAAGAGACACTCTTCAGTGAAAAGTATATTTTTTTTAATATCATCTACTTTCGGTTAGTGGTTGGTCATGGCCTTCTACAGATTCCCTTCACCTGACTTTTTGAGAAAGATTGTAGCGATGTTTGCCACTGCTTTCTCCACAGCGTTGAATTCAGAGAAGTCATTCTCCATGTCAGCCTGCCATTCACGATTAGAAATCGCAGTCTAGCTTGCTAGTTAAGCCATGGTGGGGAAGGAAAAAATGAATCCCTCCCTTTCCCATGAGTATTACTGCAAAGGTGAACGCAACAAACTTGGAGAGAATTTGAATACAGTTCGCTGATTTCACTTGACGTGCCAATAACCTTTACGCCACACACTCACACATTCTATAATGCCATTTATATTTGGTTTTATGGAAAGCTGCTTGTAAACTGGCGATTCATCAGTTTTATTTCCTTTCTAAATGATTAGCGAAAACATTTCTTGTGTATCTATATTTCATTTCTAGACGATACGCATTCATTGTATTACGACATCCGTCATATTAGCATTCAAAATTGGCATATAATCTAATCAAGGTTTAAACAAAATTCATATATATATAACGTCATCCTGAGACAGACTGTTTCTCAGCTCATCAGTGCGGCTAGACATCGGGTTACCTCTAGCTAGGATCGAAACCCGACTGGCTTGGTGTCTGTCGGAGATTCTAACCATTAAGCCGTCGGCGTACGGCAGGAACGACGGTGGATTTTTAGCGTATTTATTTTTAGAAACACGCCCAGTGACCGACAGTGACTCGTGTGTGTGTTTTTAAAGATCTTTTCTAATTGATCTCTTTAGAGATCAATTAGAAAAGATCAATTGTTTGACGTTTGGCACGTGAGAGAGCAGTTCCACCTATGACAGTCCAATTAGTTGGACAATTTGGGTGTTATTACACACGATATATATATATATATATATATATATATATATATATATATATATATATATATATATATATATATATATTATTATTATTGTGTATTATTATTATGTGTGTAATAATAATAATAATAATAATAATAATAATAATAGAGAACTTAAAAGTATGAGAAACTATACTCGCTCGGAAAACCTTTGGTGTGTGGATTTGCAAATAAACAAGCTAATACCAAAGGGAAAAAAGGTATAAAAAAAAAGAAAGAACATGGACGTTAACCGAAAATAATCGTCCAGCATACGAGTCCCCCAAAAAAACCGATGCGAGTACCCAAAATAACTAAATAAAATGCTCAATACAATGAGTAGAGCAGACATAGTTAAACCTAGCAAAGTTTCACCTAAGCGGATCGTCAGGGTAAACCAGCTTTGTAGGTTTGTCTGGCTCTCTAGGTTTAACTATATATATATATATATGAGAAAATATTATATATCACTTTCTATATAGAGTAGGACAATGTTAAGTAAAAATGGAAAAGTTCAATTAGAAAGACTTCATCAGCAGTAAAGTAATGCTCTCATTGAGGGCATTATATACGCGAAGATATAAACACGTGCGTCGTTTACAATTATTCACAGATATGAAACGTTGGAGATTGTGGGAACGCTGAATTTTAAACGTTTTTAGTATCCTTTTTTTATTTCTTGTAAGACGTGTACGCCAAATCGAGTTGATTTAATTAATTTTCCCTACCCTTTTTTTTTTAAGATTTTTTTTTTTTTAAGTTTTTTTTTTTCATTTCTAAAGTAATCTACGGGGAGATCTACCAAGAAAAATTAAAATGTTGTAAATACCTTGAACGAAATATATCCTTATTGTTCAAAGTAGAGTCCAGTAGGTTTATAAAGGCCTCGGATAATTCCAGTAAGATATATTTAATCATTACTAAGGTACAATGATTCAAAGTTTAATCTCACAAATGAGCAATTTTGCTTCTACACGATTTGAACAAACATATATATATATATATATATATATATATATATATATATATATATATATATATATATATATATATTACAATGAATCATTCATACACAAAGTAAATTATTAAACTTAATGAGATAAAATGGCGCTAACTAAATTTTAAAAAATGCATTAACCCACTAACCACTCGATGAATGTTATGATCCTTGTTTTTTGTTTTTTTTTAATTATAAACTGTATTAGTTTCTATACCTGATGATGACCGGAGAACCTGTCGAAAGTACTTGCATATTTAAGGAAGACCTAATACAGTTTATAATTTTAAAGCAGTGGAGATTATAGTGATCGAGTAAACACTATTTTAGGAGTCAATGTTTCGCAGAATGAAGCTACTCAAGTGAAACTTACATTCCACCAAGTTCTTTGCTGGACATATTTTATGTATAGAACGAAAAAAATGCAGACCCTCATTTGAATTTTGCCGAAAATCTTGCGATATATATATATATATATATATATATATATATATATATATATATATATATATATATGAAATATGTGGTGAATTTTAATTTATATTACAATGAATCATTCATACAAAAAGTAAATTGGTAAAGTTAATGATATAAAATGGCGAAATCCCTTCGCTAACTAAGTTTTTTAAAATGCATTAACCCACTAACCACTCGATGAATGTTATGATCCTTGTTTTTTAAAATTATAAACTGTATTAGTTTCTATGCCTGATGATGACCGAAGAACCTATCGAAAGTACTTGAATATTTAAGGAAGACCT
This sequence comes from Acanthosepion pharaonis, assembly GCA_903632075.3. Classification (NCBI taxonomy): domain Eukaryota; kingdom Metazoa; phylum Mollusca; class Cephalopoda; order Sepiida; family Sepiidae; genus Acanthosepion; species Acanthosepion pharaonis. The sequence goes on from CAHIKZ030004545.1 coordinate 595,482, forward strand.
CATACAGTTTATAATTTTAAAGTGGTGAAGATTATAGAGAAAACAATATGGGAAATGGGAGTCGGTTCCATTGATCAGTGTTTCGCAGAATGAAGTTACTCAAGTGGAACTTAATCCCACCAAGTGACAAATATTTTTAATAATGTTGTTTTTGAATGTCATCACAAATATCTCTTTTATTGTTGGATATAAAACAACTAGAATTTATTACTTAATAGATTTAGACTAAAAATAAAGCGAGGGTACCAAATGTAGTCGCAACAATAAAGTGTTTATGGGATTATATCAATGTTCATATCGGTGAAGGTGTAATCGGTTCAGGAGATAGGTTCTATACATAATACTTTGTACTAAAATTGGAATTTGTCTGACAAATATGTCTGTCTTTGATTTAATTGAATGGATAAAACGTCTGGCTGGAAATCTCATTTAATGAAGTGATAAGAATTCACGGACACGACGCAAAATAAATGCAAAAGATGAATGTTTCCTCTTTCCGCCGGTAGCAGTGGTGCCATCTTGTAATCTACCTTCTTGGACGCATGGTCAGTTGGCCAGTTTAAGATAGGGGTTCTGTTATGTATTACGTTTTGACAATCAAAGGTCCGCACTAAGTCTGGCCAGATTAATTAATGAGAGCCAACTCGATCGGGCGCACAAACGAAGCAAACAAAAACTCCCTTTCAGTCAGTAATGGAATAATGTACATGCTGCACCCCATCCAGGATAATCGAACCATGCTTTTTTTAGAGTTCGGTATTTCAACATATGGTTAGCGAGTTTGTCTTAATTACGACTGATTAGTTAATCGATTCTCACAGGGTGCCCCATACTTAGCGCTTTGTGGGGCACATCGGCGTGATGTAATGGTTAGCAAGCTTGTCGTGCTACATCAGTTACTACTGAAAAGTGAGTTCGAACCTCACTGGATACCTCATACTTTCGGCCTTGTGCCACATCTAAGCTACGCTTGGAAAATCTCTACTTAGCACCTTGTGTCACATCTAAGCTTAGTAAATCACAATATTTTATATTTCCAGTTCTGTTGGATTTTTGAACAAACAATTTTAATTTTCTTTGTCTCGAAGCCACCACGTTTCAGTCGAGTAATTCTACTGTCTTCTTCAAATCTACTGCCTTATTCAATCCCTAAGAATATTTTTTCCAGTAAAATTTTCCGAGCCCATTTTTTTTTAGCCGACCGACTCAACCCATTCACAGAAATGCGTGTCATATAAAAGATTCCGTTCTCAACAACCCGTGTAACACAAATGTTTCAATAACTTTTATTTAAGGGTACAGCTCTTATAATTACTTCCCCAGGTTAATGTATACAGCCTATATCTGATTTTCCACTACATATATATTATTATATATGTACTATATATCATATTCCTTATATTATATTATACTAGCAGTAGAGCCCGGTGTTGCCTGGGGATGTAACAGTAAGAGATAGATCAAGTATCGACCATCATAAAGACTGAAAAATAAAATTGACAAAGATTATTGTTTAAGGTTGACGGAAACGCATGACTTAATTTTTTTTTTTATTTACGAATTGGTCAAACCCAAACTCAAACAAAAACATTGTTTTCAATCGTTATGAGTCTAACGATTGAATAGAATTTTATTATAAACAATTGTCTTGCAAATGGAATTTTTAAAGCATTCTGAATGTAAAAATAAAGAAAAATTATGCAAGACAATAAGAAACACTACCTGCCAAAAAAGTGAAGTTTTGTTGAAATCGGCTGAAAAATGTAGGAACTCCGATCCCATATATAAATGAACACACACACACACACACACACACGCACAAACAACCTGGGTTTTATAAGTATAACTCGATATGAGTTGTCCCCCTTTCATTCTGGCGATAGAATCGTATTTTATAGTGTTTTCAAATTGATTTCATGCAAAAACTATTGTGTTTTTCGATTTGGGGCGCTGTCAGAACCACCGCAAGGTAATTTTACATAGTCCTGTGAAGTTTTGTTGAAATCGGTTGAAAAATGTAGGAAATCCGATCCAATATATAAATATACAGACAAACACACACACACACACAACCTGGGTTTTATAATAAGTATGTTCCTTATATTATATATGTAAGACACACACACACACACACACACATATATATATATATATATATATATATATATATATATATATATATATGATTTTACACTACATATATACTGATATCTGAAAACTCTTTTTACCTTTATCGTTGTCAGATTTTCCTTGTTATTATATTATTATTATATTATATTCCTTATATTATATTCCTATATTATATATGTACTACATATATATATATATATATATATATATATATATATATATATATATATATATATATATGATTTTTATACTACATATACACTGATAGCTGAAAACTCTTTTTACCTTTATCGTTGCAGATTTTCCTTGTGGTTTATTCAATTTCAGAAAGAGGCTGCATTCAAATTTTAATACCTCTCGCTCGTTACTACTAACCTCTGACTGAAGTTGCTGAACTTCACAGATCCAGATGGAAAATAGACGTGCCGAAGGCATATAACAAAAATACAATATGACTAATTCTAACATCGTATTCTATTTCGGTTGATGAATACTGATTTTGATTGTCACAATGGCCCACTCCGCGGAAGTGTTGACGGCAGCTGGCATTGAAGTAATCCCTACAGTCAACATTCCCGGAGGAAACGACTAACGAATTGTTTACCCTGTAGGGTGAATGTTTAATCCTTGATGCTGCACAAAGAACAATGCGACTGCCATTCCCCACCTGAGTGAGTTATGTGCACGGGGATACGTTCTATGGAAAACCGATTTTTTTTCTGACATTGTTGCAGAATTTTAAAGAATTTTTTTTTTTAAGAAAATTTTAAAGGAGAGGCAAAAACAGGAAAAAAAATTGAAGAAAATTGGCAAAAGAATGTTTTAGAAGTTTCAAGATGGCTTCGGTTAAATTGATGGAGAATTTGTGGGATCTTTGTGGAATATAAAAGAACTGAGATGTGTTTCTTCTAACTGAAACTCGGGGGTGGATTATAATCAAAAATGGTAAAAAGAAAAAAGAAAGAAAACAGAAAGAAAAAGAAAGAAAGAACGAAAAAGAAAGGAAGGAAGAAAGAAAGTAAGAAAATTAAATAAAATGAAAGAAAATAAAAAGGTAAAAATAAAGATAAAAATTTAAAAAATGAACAAAATTCACTTGAATTAAAAAATGCATATAAAGTAAAAAAGGAGAAAGAAATGAAAGAGATAACAAAAGTATGAAAAAAGGATTAAAAGCAATTAAGAGAGTCGAAAGGAAGGAAGAACGGAAGAACGGAAGGAAGGAAGGAAGGAAGGAAGGAAGGAAGGAAGGAAGGAAGGAAAGAAGGATAAAAATGAACGTAAAAATAAGAAGGCGAAAAACATAATGAAGAAGGCAGAGGCATTGAAAATATAAGCAGAAAAGAGATGAAGAAAATAAAATGACCCAAGAAAAGAGGAAGACATTGAAGAAAGAAAGAAAGAAAGAAAGAAAGAAAGAAAAAGAAAGGAAGGAAGGGAGAAAGAAAGAAAATTAAATAAAATGAAAGAAAATAAAAAGGTAAAAATAAAGATAAAAATTAAAAAAAAATGAACAAAATTTACTTGAATTAAAAAATGCATATAAAGTAAAAAACGAAAAAGAAATAAAAGAGATAACGGGGGTATAAAAATAAAAGGAATAAAGTAAGAGAGTAGAAATGAAGGACGGAAGGAAGGATAGAAGTAAGGAAAGAAGTAAGGGGTCAAAGAAGGATAGGAATGAATGTAAAAATAAGAAGGCGAAAAACATAATGAAGAAGGCAGAGGCATTGAAAATATAAGCAGAAAAGAGCTAAAGAAAATAAAATGACCCAAGAAAAGAGGAAGACATTGAAGCTGTTAAAGGAAGAAGGAAAAGCAGGATGGCAACAAAGGAAGGTAGCAAAACTAGGTAGAGAAAAAGCAGTTAGGAAACTGAGAAGGGAACGTAAAAATAAAAAGGGAGACGGAGTCGGAGAAATGAAAAATGTAGAAAGGAAGGGATGGAAACAAAAAACGGCTCTTTAGAAGAAGAAAAAGAAAAAAAACGACAATTCACGCTGAGTTTTTATTTGCTCGCTATAGTTAAGCAACATTGAACGTAATCGATAATATCAGTGACCCGTTAAAAATTAAAAAATACCAGAAACATAAGAAATCATGTTGTGGCCAACAGCGTGAGGTAGTAAATATTTAAGAATAAAGCGAAAACTTTGCCATTCTGGCAAAATAGCACCAAAGAAGACACATAAAAAAATAAACGAAAAGAAGCAGAAATAAATTACAATAAATAGTTAACAAAATAAAATAATTAATGGTAATTTTTCGTCAAATACTATGTATACATGGCGCGATATGTAAATTGTCGCCATTTTATATTTTTAATTTTGCGCATGTGCGTATATGCGTGTGTGTGTCTGTGTTTGTGAACACACACACATATATGTGTATGTATGCATTATTTGATATTACTTTTCTTACGAATACACACATGCACACTCATATATATATATATATATATATATATATATATATATATATATATATATATATATATATATATCCGTAATGGATAATCGTATGGATAATCCCAAGGAGGATGTAATCCCGAGATCTCAATGTCAAATCAGAGCAATTATTAATTCAATTTAAACAGAAAGGAGACAGCCTTAATGGTCCACTGGTTATAATTTATTTCCCCAGGTATGTGTTTTTATGTGGTTCATCAGACCACACTTCCAAGGGTGAAAAAATGTTTAAAATTTATATATATATACATGTGTGTGTGTGTGTGTGTGTGTGTGTGTGTGTATAAAGAGAGAGAGAGATGCCGTATGGACATAGAAATCAACAGACATTGTGAGTTGCAGTTTCATCGGTCTGTTTTACGTGATCTGACGATTGATTGAGCTGTAAAACTGACACTCACGATACAGTTGTGATTTTTATGCCAACACTCTTTATATCTAAAAATGCTCTGACCCTAATATTGATCACTTTTCCTCAATAAATATGTCATATTTTAAATGATTAAATGAATATACTTATACAGTATGTCTCATGAATGCTTAGCATCTTCCGTTTAGGAATACGGTTGCATTTCTCTTAATATATACATATATATTTAGAAAAAGAGAGATGAAGTTTTCTTTATTTTTCTTTTCATATATATATATATATATATATATATATATATATATATATATATATATATATATATATATATGTATGTATGTATGTATATATATAAAGAGACGAAGATTAAATGAAAATTACAAAAAAGAAATATCCTTAGCTGCATTTTCCCATAACCAAAACAAACCGATATATTCGATAATCAAAACAAATTCACCACTTTTTTTTTAAACAGCATTTTTCGATAATTTTTGTTTGCCTTCAATTAATCACCCTTTATTCACATACAATTCTGTTTCGCAAAATAAGAATTCAAAAGAAACTTAATGGATTTTTTAGTACACAGGGGATTAAGGCAAGTTTGGGGCTTTCGGATTTGAACACAAAGAAAACTTCGGATTGAATAAAATGATATGAATGGCAAAAACATTAAAACATTATATTATAGGGAAAAAAGCATTTCTGAAAATTCATAATCTACAAAATTAAATATAAAGTAACCATAAAATCTTTATGTTTATACAATACAGAAAATATTCTAATGTAATAACGTGGGTGTAGAAAAGAAGAGAGTAATTCGAGGTTAAGGATTAAGAAGAAAAGACAATCTCCTAACTAATAAAAAGCCTCACAAATTGTTGGAAATATATCGTATTTTCCGAAATACCAGTTGATGGTCACAAGTCCCGCAAGGAAAACGTAAAAAAGCAAGATATACCCGGGTCTTTGATCCGTGAACAGACTAATCAGCAGTTCACTAGAAGGTGAGATTACCTGATAATAAAAGAAATTCTACACTCTAAACTTTATAGTGAGGTTTTTGGATTAATAGCAAGTAGATGGCTTAGAAAGAGAAGTAAGTAAATTATCTTTCTCTGTATCCTCTCCGCCACTGACAATTGGTCAGCAACATTTCCCTGCTAGAGACAATAAAATGTTACCAATGCAAACCTCATGATTTAAGCCACTTATTATTACAAGAAAGCCTTTCGCCTGCCAGAAGACAGCTTTTCACATTCCGTGAGAAATCAAGACAGTGAGTCTTTGGGGTATTAGCTCCTAAAATCAATCAATTCGACCCAGGGCGAAGTGATGACCCTAATTTGCCGAACAACATTTCGAACCACAGACGAGGTAGTGATATTTTGTACAAAATTTTTCCAACTCTTACATGTTTGTTTTTCTTTCAGTACTTTTCTTACTACGTCATTTGTAGTAGGTATTACTTATTTGTTTTCTATTCCTGGTCATCAAGAACATGTAATATGAGCAAATGATGAAAGTTCTCGTTTCGGCCCATTTGAAAAAATCTGACCAATCATCAGATTCTGTCATTTCTTTTTTTTTTTTCTTTATCCTAAATAGTACAGGTAATTGATTCGTTGGTATATAATACTGGTAGATCCTAGTAAAATTAATTATTAAAACTGATCCACAGAGACCTCGATGTTTTTATTTCAACAGAGCATATGTATATTTTTTTACAGCAAAAAAAAAAAAAAAAAAAAATTACCTCGTCAAACGGCTTTCGTCAACCTTCCCGACGAAAAGAGGCTGACGAAAGCCGTTAAGGAACAGTTTGAAATATTCTATTCCGATGTTGAGGTATTTCTTTGTTGTTTTTAGTTCCTTTTCCTCTATACACATCACAAGCATTACGCTTTTTTTTATATTAATGTCCATTCTAATTAGACTTTTAGCCTCATTCTTCGAGTCTGGTAAATAAGTTTCCATCGTTCGTGTATGGTACGTCATTATTATTATTATTATTAGTAGTAGTAGTAGTAGTATTTTTTCTTCTTTGGTTTCTGGTGTATACTCATTTCATACCGGATCCCGACCAGAGAAATAGGGTCAAAAATGGCATCATGACATTTTACACTGAGCAGTTTGAAAAAAAATCCCAAATATTTAACATAGATATAGCCCCTTGTAAGTTGTGAGTTGTACTTGTGAGTACATTTTTTTGTATTTATTTAAGGCATGGGCTACCAGGGATTCCTTCAATGAGTCTATTGGAATCTTTTCCAATCAATCCGAGTGCTCCAACTACAACTGAAATTTTTAATGTCCCACATTTTTGAGATTTCGATTTCAAGGTCCTTGTATTTTGAGTTTTTTGAAGATCTTCAAAGATATACTACTAGAGTCTGCCATGTCTATAAGCTGGTTCATTTGGTCTTTGCGGCCATGTCTATAAAGTCCCTGGTTCATTTGTGACCGGGTTTGCGGACTTTAATCCCGATGTCAGGAAAGATAAGGCAGGTCTTTGTTGTTATGGCCACATTTCATGTTAATTTTTTTTTTTTTTATCTCCGATGAAGTCCCATAGACAAAGATTGCTGTACTTAATAAGACAATTTTCTATGTCTCTCCGGGACCGGGTTTGTGTTACCACTTATTATTCTTGTTTTATTATTTTTTATTTATTTCCAGGTCCTTTATTTTTATTGGTTGCTATGTTACAATTGGACAAGCCATATATTATTGGTTTTTTATTTCGGATCGGCACGGGTTATTATTATTTCGGATATAGGATATGCGTTTCTGTTAAAAATAAGAAAATTAAAAATATTATTTTGGGGTCACGTCTCGAAAGAAATTAAAACCGATCGTTTGTTCTTTTCACTGTATCCAATACTTTTCGAAATATCTTTACTCTTTCAAAGAGGCAAGACGTTACGAATGATTCTATTTCCAAATCTTAATCCAATATCCGCAAGAATTTTTTTTTTTTGTATAACCCCACAGTTTCTCCAATGAACCCTGTCATTGGACTGTAATTTGCTAGTCCATTCTTCTTCTTCTTCTTCTTCTTCTTCTTCTTCTTCTTCTTCTTCTTCTTCTTCTCCTCCTCCTCCTACTCCTCCTTCTTCTTCTTCTTCTTCTTCTTGTCTGCGTTTGTACAGCTTCCGTTTCCAAACAAAGAGCTTGCTTCATGAGTGGTCTCCCTCAATTCGTATTACATCAGAGAGAGAGAGAGAGAGAGAGAGAGAGAAAGAGAGAGAGAAAAGAGAGAGAGAAAGAGAAAGAGAGAGAGAAATCACTTTTTGCAGAATATTTGCTGTGTCAAGCAACGCAAACAAAATAAGCGATAGGATGTTAGGCTTTATTCCGATTTTTTCAATGTTGCATTTAGGTTGGATGTTATATAACAAAACGCCCAATGATACTTTTATTATTATTATTATTATTATTAGTAGTAGTAGTAGTAGTAGTAGTAGTATAGCTTTTGTTATTTTCTTTCTGTTCAGTAATATTCCGTACTAATTCCTAACTTCAGAGTTTGACTTCCTTGGTCGTCTCGGCGTGGCGCACTGGTTAGCAATCCTTGTCTCGCGATCATAATTAAGACTAAATTGTGAGTTCCATCCTCACTGGGTGCACCTTACTTCCGGTCTTGTACCGCATCTAAGATACGCTTAGAAAATTACGATATTTGATGTATTGTACTTTCTTTAATATTGAAATATACACTTTATGCCAAAAAAAAAAAAATCTTTAAATTTTAAAAAAAGAAATAAAAAGTAGAATTTTCACTGTCATCCAGTATTTGTATATGATCCTTTTTCAGCATCACTATGCTTAAAATACCCTACAACATTAAGGAAGATGCAATAATCTGTTTCCCGATTCTTAAAGATCATAAATGGGCTGAGAAGCATATACTGCTAATCTCTATCGACTTAGGGGTAAAATTTAAAAAATAATTAATATACCAAAAGTTTTCTGCCATTGTACATGTCATTCTTTTCTGAAATTTTCATACTAGTAGGTCTTTTTTTGTTTCTGAAATGTGATAAGATGAAAATTCAAATAATGGAATGCTTGTAAAATAGTACACCAAAGGTCTAACTTCAAACATTACTGAATTTTTCAGTGATAAGATATGGTCAAATGATTTCGATGTCAATGGAGTTTTGTTCTTCATATCTCAGCTTATCTCCTTTCCAAAAGTTACGTGACTAAGTCGTATATATATATATATATATATATATTACTAACTGAAAGAAGGAATCCCTGAAATTTCATGTCACTGTTGAAAACTTTTTCAAGATAACAGATGATGCCGATTCATACCATTTTTTTTCCAAAAGAATTCTTTCGAAGTCAACAACAGTAGCTTTAACCTGAATTCAAACTCGGCTCATCAAAGACATTTTTATGCTGTTTAGTCAGTTTAACTAAGACGTTTGCAGAGGTGTAACTATCGAAAGTGTCAGCAAAAGCATGACACGAAAATGTCGTCCCCTATCTAAACATCTGATACTCTACTAACTTTCAGAGTGGACCTACTAATTCACACACACACACACACACACACACACACACATATATATATATATATATATATATATATATATATATATATATATATATATATATACCAGTATAGGATTGATTTATACGGAATAAATTCCAATAACCAACAAATACTATTCTTAAAAGAGTGCTCAATACCGAGTAGAGCAAATATAATTATTTATTTGAAAATTATAACATAAATGTTATAAAGTCACTACAAAAATAGCCATTTTGCATCAACACTTCTGGTGTCTTATCAAGTGATGATGTTGATTATAGAATAAAGGGCTTCAAAAGGTCAAGGATTTGGATAGATAGATAGATAGATAGATAGATAGATAGATAGATAGATAGATTATTCTGTAGATTTAGGTAAATATTATTAAAGACAACAGACATTTTGGGTTGATTAATTTTAAATATCAATCTTACGACTCTCTGAATCATTATCAGGCTAGTTGATGAGTGTTGTGACGTAGGCATAGTGTGTTGTGACGTGGAAAATGTGTGTGTGTGTGTGTGTGTGTGTGTGTGTGTGTGTGTGTGTGTGTGTGTGTGTGTGTGTGTGTGTGTGTTTTATTTATATACATCCGAGGGTGTGGGCTATTAAATTATAATCGTTTTTATTTATAGATGTTTGTTTCGGGTTTTATGAGTATTGCTTCAATTATCATAAGTCTGTTTTACTATTTGAACCAATACTCATACAACAAAAACAATCATCTGTAAACAAAAACAATTTCAATTTAAGAGCCCACATCCTCAAATGGATATAAATAAATAAAAATAAAAACAAACACATCGCGCCCAGCCTACGTTACAAAACTCTTTGCTTCCGTTGCAAAACTCTTTGCTTAACGTTATAACACTTAATATTTGTCTTTAATTACACTACTGATGACTTGTTAAAAAGAACAGGCATTTTGTGTCGATTAATTTTACTGATCAGTTTCCGTCAGAAATTGTCTGAAGTTAATAATAGTACAAGAAGTCTGGTCCATACCTACGGCTTTCTCAGCCTAATGATGACATAAAAAGTCATAATTTAGACGATATTTGTTGAAACACTTATGATAATTTCGGGCGGAATTTCCTGCTTGTCTGAAAACGATCATTCGTAATTTTGAAAAAAAAGTCGATCAGTAAAATTAATTGACACAAAATGTCTGTTGCCTTTAAAAATAATAAATTATTTTGCTCTTATAAGAAGCCTATTTTTTTTCATTTATTACACTTTATTTGAAGTGAATTAACAATATAATGTTACCACCCATGTATATTTTTGGCGAAATTTTGACAGCATACTTATCTCAAAAACAAAATCTTCTGAAATACAAGACCTCAGGCTATATGAAAACACGCTTTATTTGTCTTTTATATTTCTAACTGAGAACAAAATTAATAAAATATGTCATAATGGCATCACAAGAAAACGACATTTTAACGCGATACTAGAAAAACTGTTTTTGCATTTCACCATTAATATCCACGACATGACGAATATTTTTGAAAAATATTTAAATTCTTCATTGAGAAATTATCTAAGTAAATAAAAACTTTTTTTTCGTTCAATACGTAAAATATGTCCAGCTAAGAACTTGGTGGAATGCAAGTTCCACTTGAGCAGCTTCATTCTGCGAGCCAGTGATCAAAGGAACTGACTATAGTGTTTTCTTCAGCACTATAATCTCCACTGCTTTAAAATTATAAACTGTATTAGGTCTTCCTTAAATATTCGATTACTTTCGACAGGTTCTTCGGTCATCATCTAGTAAAACCAGAAGCAAAAAAGTGAGGAAGGATGACGGTTATGCCTAAACTACATCTTCTTTTCTTTCACTGGTGAAAATTTGACGATCATATATTTAAAGTCTACGTTTTTAGATTCATCCCTCTCTACACTCGTTAGTGCTAAGTCACACACACTCTAGCTTGATTCATACATGCTCTCAAATAGTACGAACTTAGCTACACTGAAAGATCTATTGCAATTTGCTTTGGAAATCGCATTTGTTAGCATAATTTAAATAACAATCCAAAAAATTTTAAATACATTTGTCTCTATACTGAAAAATACATCTTAGGTGCTCTTCGAGTCATGATAGGCTGATCGTGACTCGATTTGTTCGCAAAATTCCGTAATCTAAATCGTCAGATGATCTGGGGCTTTTAATGCTTAATTGATGGATATTTTGGCTCAGAATTTCTGGGATGAGAAGTTATCATTATTTGCATTATTTACATTATTTACATGCGAATTATTGTCCGCACTTTTGTTGTTGTTATTGTTATCACAACGTTTCGCTCATGGTGTCCTCCAGGTGTATGTCGATCCGAATAATCTACAGGTAATTTTGAACTGAACCCTTTATTTAATCTACGGGGGTAGACTGTTCTCGTTCCACATCTCGTCTAGGGAGATTTTGTCTAGTACTAAAATTCTTATTTTAGTACTGCTCAGTTATTGCTCTCACTAACAAAGATGAAGACAAAAATGCGCGTGGAAGTAATGCAAATGATGAATATTACAGTAAAGATTATTTGCTCAATGTTCATTTGCGTTGTGGGGTCTGCCTTACCCAAATGGCGCGCATTGTTTTGGACTAGATACGTACAGAAATCTCTTAAACTTCTTCTTCTTCTTCTTCTTCTTCTTCTTCGACTACTTCTTTATGCACCGTATCCTCTCAAGATGTAGGCGATCATGGCTCTCCACAATTTCCTGTCCATTGTAGCTCTTAATAAATGTTGTTTTGTGGTTATTTCACTTAAAACCTGTTCCGTCATCTATTTACTCAATCTCGCTAAGTAAGGTATGCATTGATTTCCTCTGTCTTGCCTTCAATCTGTCCTGTGAGTATCAGATTTCCCAAGACTTCTTTCCTCATTATGTGACCAGGAAAATTCAACTGTCTTTTCCTGATTTTAAGCATAAGTTTACTTTTTGTTTCCATTTTTTCTCAAACTTTGTCGTTTGCTGATATATTAAAACTATGTATATAACTACGTTTCTATTTTTTCAAGTCTCTTCATCTTTGAGGAGATTGTCCAATATTCATTGCTACATAGGATTTCAGATATCACATAACAGTTTAGTACTTTTTTTTTTTTTGTTTTGTTTGTAAGTTGAACTTTGTCGGCAGGTTCTTCTGTGTACTTACAATAAAATTCCAACAGAAATGTTTTTGAATTTTATTTTGTTTGCTTGCTTTTGTCTAAGAAGTTCTTTTTGTTGTTGTTTAAAAATAGCAACTTCTTAGACATAGGCATTTAGACATGGTTGCGTATGTCTTGTACTAAGAAGTTTTGTTTTTTAGAAGATTTCTTTCAAAATAATTAATATTCACTTCTTAATCGGCTGACATTATCTCATTCTAAATGCAGTCAGTTTAGTGATAGACTTTGCAGTAATAACATTCTTAGTTCTTATATCAGTCAAGTGATTTTTGCTTGTATCTGGGAAGGTGTAATTCTCTGAGACTTCTAGAAAATTCACTAATGCAAGGTGACACTTTGATTTTAGGGTTAATGAAGTCATTTAGCAAATTTAAATGACAGCCCGCAATACCCAATTTTTGAACACGTCCATCTTTTTTTTTTTTTTTATTTAGAGATGCAAGTTCATTCTCTGTAATATCGTTTCAATGTAGAATTCATTCATACTTTTTTATTGTAACATTTTGAGAGAGTTGAAAGGAAATTAGAAAAGACAGTAGTATGACTTAAAAGTTTTCTAAATAGCATCGTTGGATGATTAATCCGATGCCGCTGGCTTGGGAAATGAAAGAATTAGGACAAGGGAGAAGGATCTTATTTAAAGAACGGTATCTTTCCTTTGGCTACAAGTCATAGGGTTCCTTGTCGGAAGGAAAGAATAATTGATTGAATAATGTCCCCCATTCACTGTATTGAAATCGAATTTATTAGTTCTCCATTTTACACATTTTCTACTCACTAAAAATTAAATTCCTAAACTGCCAGGTTTAGCGGATACCTCGTCGACAATTAAAGAGGATAGTGCGATTCTAAGATAAGATCAGTAAACATCTTTAGCGAAGTAGCTATATAATCTCATTATTCCGGGATCCTTTAAATCTGAAAGGGATGATATTTTACGAAAGTTGGCATTTTTTTCGTTTCTATACATAAAATATGTCCAGCAAAGAACTTGGTGGAATGTAAGTTCCACTTGAGCAGCTTCATTCTGCGAAACACTGATCAATGCAACCGACTCCTAAAATAGTGTTTACTCGATCACTATAATCTCCACTGCTTTAAAATTATAAACTGTATTAGGTCTTCCTTAAATATGCAAGTACTTTCGACAGGTTCTCTGGTCATCATCAGGCATTAAAAAAACAAAAAAAAAAGGATCATAACATTCATCGAGTGGTTAGTGGGTCAATACATTTTTTAAAATTTAGTTCGCGCCATTTTATCTCATTAAGTTTAATAATTTACTTTTTGTATGAATGATTCACTGTTGATTCCTTGTGGTGGGATAGTGTGTATGTGCGTATGTGTGTGTATGCGTGTATATGTACAAATAAGTTTACTAATTCCTCGTAGTAAGACAGTATATGTATGGAGGGGAAATATACGCACGCATATATACACACATGCTGACAGAAACACACAAAAATGGAAACAGATCCAAGAACACATAGGTGTCAGTAAAACATTAAAAGATAAAATGCCGATAAGCAATTCATCATTCCGCTTGGACCAACCTTAATTGTTTTATGACCCTTCGTTCAGAACTCTTCATTGCCAATTCAAGAAAGAAATTCGGATTACCAACACACAAACAGTGAATGTCTCATATCGAGAATATTTAACATTGAACATAAGGAAAAATTAATTATTTTTAATAATATGTGGTAATCTACGCTTTTTCCTGAAGACGGTCGCGAGACCAGAAACACGTGTCGTAAAATTATGTAAAACAAAGCATTACAACCAAAAACGTTTGCGGCACCTCTCTTCTCTTCTTTTTAATATACATACTTTTCTCTCGTTGGAACCACACAACATATTTCTTTTATATATATATATATATATATATATATATATATATATATATATATATATATATATATATATATATATATAAACAGAGAGAGGGATAGTAGACTGTCTTTTTACGCATCAGGCTATTATCAGCCATCTGATAGCTTCTTCCTTAGAACTGCTAATATATTATTTTCTCAATCGCTATAATCCTAAGCTCTTCAATTCTACAGTTATCTCCCCTACACATAGGACTTTTTAGCGTCTCACTTACGGTTATACAATACCATTCAGTAACCATCTGTCTTGTGTAACTGTCGGGCTTTGCATTGGATGAACACAACTACAAATACTGCAACGAATATAAGTTTCCTAAAAAGCATTTAAATAAAAATCTGTTGTCTACTTTTCGTAAGGTAATGAAAACTATTTTTTAACTTGTCATTTATAATCAAAAGCTTATAAAATCAATTATGTTATATATTCCCTTGTCTGAAAAATAAATTGTTTTGGATAAAAACACCTGGTTTGTCTTAATGATTTCGTCCATCTCCTGGACACACCTAATAAAGTCTCATGCGTGTTAGTTTTCCTTCTGACTTCGCTGCGAAACAAAATCAACGTTGCAGCAGAATAATTGTACCAGGTTGTCAGCTAGTCGACTCGATGAGTTCCTGGCAAACGAACAATCATAGACGTGACTCAGCAGATTTGAAATGGTGGAAGAACAATTGAAAGAAATTGAAGATATTCGCAGTTACATGTGGTTTCCTTCAGCCTTTCATAGTTTACCAGTTAATTTCCCATCAGTGTTTGTTCCCCCACTGTGGCTAGCAAAGCTCTCCACTTATCCAAGTTGATTTATGATGGTTCTAAAGTGCTACCTTGCGTGTAGGTGTCCTAGATGCTGTTTTAATCTGATGCTGTGCATTATGGCATTGGAAAAGAAGAAAAATGTACTTAAGTTTCACGAAATCTACAATTTTAGGTTGAAAACAAATCACACTACATATTTATTTCCTCGTAGCACACAAGGTCTCTGTAAATGAATTCTTCCACGAAGTAGGGGGTGATTGGTCCACGCCCTATCTCCATAATTTGTGGAAGGTTTGGTTTTCTGTGGGACTTTTCCTTACCTAAGACAACCACCTATTCCAGCACCAACACAACCTTTTACAAATGTATGGGAAGCTCGGAGTTTTCTTTCTCTTAGATTGGTTGTCTAAAGAGTCTAATATATGTACTATTTAACCCATAGTTAGATGAAGAAGATAATAATGACTTTCCCTACGATATTTACACGAAAGTGAATGTACCGAAATTAACAAGGAATTCGAACTCGGCTTTTAGAATTCTCGTTCCGAGTCGTTACAAATATTCGATCATCTTATACATGTCGCAAGAGAAAAAGATCAAATTCGTTGGTCAACTATCTTAGAGGCAGTAGTTAGCAAACTAAAATTTAATAGAATATTATCGCTTGTGAATTCAATACACACTGTGTACGCCACACTTGTGGCCACATGCAAAATTTAGTGACGTATTAAATGTTATACCTTCTAAATAGGCTAGTGCTTTTATTTCCACAAATGTTTAGGTTCGTGTACCGCGGCTTTTAATGCTGCTTCTCAAGTCAGGCATTAACTTCTCACTTGCAGGTTGAGAGCAATATCATTTTTCTCTGCATTCATATATCAAATCATTTTTTTTACGAACGTTCTTTAAATTTTCTTAGAGAAAGGCGAAATCCAAAGTGAATATTCTTTTAATCTATCTGCATGTTTTATGTCTGGTCTTTTGAGAACAATGAAAAAAAAAAAAAGACAGAAAAGGCCAAACCGTCACACGGGCTACAAACATAACCTGCCTGATTTCCATGACGTTTACCTGTTTCAGGTAAAGGTATACTTACTAAAGGTGTTGCCCTGTGGTTAAGATAGCTGTTTATTTCCCAGTGGCCACAGAAATTGGTGTTCGAGTCAATCTATAAAAACAGAAATTTAGATTTACCTTGCAGCTTTCACTGCTATTTTCTTTTTAATATCCTTGGGAGAAAGAATGATTTCAAATTAATTTGTCCTTTCACACAGCTTGAAATATTACCTTCGGCTTCATGCAAGGAGCCTGGGGTTTTGCAAAAATGGCAAACCGAGGCTTCGCTTTCAATTTCCTTCGTACACACCTGTTGCTCTTTCGAACAAATAGCTTAAGCATAAAAACGTTTCTTTCTGGTTTCTCTTAGCACAAACTCTTTATGCAGTTAAACGAAGGGATGGCTTGAAGTCAAATCTCTTAGGAAACAAATTGACATAGAGTTAATTTCAGAGTCTTCTCGCAAGAAAATATGAACACCCATCAGTCAAAATATAATTCAAGTAGATTAAAAAACAATCCAGTTTTTATACAACAACTTTTACATCCACTATTGATAGAAATTCCTGTTTCAAGACAGGCAGCTATAATAAAAGATATGTGAGGATATTTGTCTTTCTTTTATGGCAGCGAATCTGGGACGGCCTCCTCAAAGATGAAGAAGAGACTCGAGGCAACGGAGATATGGTTCTACAGAAAGATGCTGAGGATATCATGAACAGAGCGTGTGAGCAACAACGAGGTTTTGGTGAGGATGCAAACAAGGAGGAAATATCAGGAAAAGCAGCTGAAGTTTCTGGGACACGTAGTGAGAAAGGCCTGGAGAATCTGACACTCACAGGTCGAACAGAAGGAAAGAGAAAAAAGGGAAAAGAACGCATGACCTACCTGGGGGTCTTAAGCAAGGTGATGCCAAAACGTGGTCGGTGGGGGAAGTGGCAGAGAGACAAAACTTACTGAGAGCTACAAGCGAAAGGGGGAAGTGGAGAGTCATGACCGCCTACACCCTGAAGGGGTACGGTAAACAAAAAGAAAGAAAGAAAATATAATATGTAGGTACGTGATAAATGCATAGCCGCTCCGAACGAAACAGCTAGGTTCGAATTCCAGTTGATTTTGTTACATACATTTCAATTATGTGACATGCTTGATACACGTTTAGGCGATCATGTATCTTTCGATACATGACTGACGAGGCAGAATCTTTCCGCAGTAGGTTGCCATTTCATTCAGCAATAGACCAGTTGCCACCCAAGGCTATAGAAACCCAGTCTGTCCTGTTATTTACCCATAGCTGGTGGGAAAATAAGAGAATTAATACCTTTCCAAAGAGTATTAGCATGTAAGTGAACGTAATGGATTTGACTGGAATTCGAACTCGGCTCTCCGATTCCTGAATCCCAGGCACTATCCATTACTCCACCGTTCCTCCGTCTACCTACATTTCCTTATGGGTAAATACACTTGCGAAAGGTATGAATGCATGAAGCAGTCATTTTTAACGATTATTTATTTGTTTATTTTACACATTTATAAGGCTACCATTCGTCTATACACTGAATATTGCTATCTCATCTTGTTTTTAAAATACGAAAAAATCCGCAATGTTATTGGCTATGGCTTGGCATCTCAGCTGCAGTCACTTTCAAACTTCCCTGTGCGTTTCCTATTACTATTTTCAATGTAATTTTTCTGATGAGTTTTCCTCATTGGTACCTAGACTTTATGAATTTAAGCGTACTACTATGATTGCTGGCAAGCTGAAATGGCTAGATGTAACCGTCACTTCTCTTGTACTTCTCACGTGTGAAACTCTTCTCCAAAATATGCTTTCCACTTAAGTTTGATCTTCAAAAATTTAAATGCAATGTCAATCGTTATATTTTGCCTCCTTAATTCTTCTCCTTTTATTGTTCTCTCTCTTTAATAACGACTTCTTTTTCTCTTATTCTTTTACAATCTGTAGCTCTTTGCATCATAGTGGCTTTATTGATTTCCTTGGGGTAAAATTATTAAGAAAAAAAATAATAGCCCGTCATATTGGACTCTCTAAATGTGGTTGATAAACACTCAAAGAGAAGGAGAAGTCTGAAGTCAAGACTGTACGTGGCCCTGACATTGAAAAAGAAATACGTTAAGAAAAATCTACATTAGGTTTCGATCAAAGTATTTCAGTATAACAACTCAGGGAATAAACGTTGTGCAATGACCAATGTAAAGGATTTTGCAGCTATTCCATATTTATAATAAAAGGCGTCCACAGAACAGTGTAAAAAAATGACTTCCACTTTAAGGAGCGTGGGTGAGAATTTTAAAAAATACATATTTTTAATATAAGAACAATTATTCAATTTTCGTAACAGACGACGTTAATCGTGACACAGAGCAGCGAAAGAAACAAGAGAAAACCAAAAGATGCCTCCCCAAGACTAGCCAAAGTATTAAGACATCGGAAAATATCGTTAAATACAAACAAAAAGAGTGCTGAATGTCTATGTAATATTTAATCAACTATATCGTAGTGAATCCTTTCACAGGTGAAGAAGAGACTTGAAGCAGAAGTGGTACTACCTACGAATGCTAAAAATACCATGGACAGAACGTGTAAACAAGTAGGATTTTTTAATGAAATTCATACAATCAGAAGGAGACATTTTAAATTTCTGGGACATATTAGTATGTGAGGGGAACTTAATCTGACATTCACAGGGCACACTGGAGGTAAGATAAGCATAACTGCGAGTAACAAAATTAAATATTTTAGATAGCAGAAACAAAACAAAGAGGGATGTCTAAATATAGAACCTTGTGGTGAGCCATGGTCAGCCATGTCCTTAATGGACACGGCACAGAAAATTTTCAAATAAGACAAGACCCCCCGCCACATTCACAGGATTGCCTAAATATAATCTTTCTTTTTTTTATTGGCGAAATGCTACTTTTAATGTCCTTAGACGAACAAAAAAAAACAAATTAACATCCTTTTAAATTGATTTTAATTTTAATCTCAGAACAGCTTTTATCACTGATAATAGAAATGAAACGTTATGGGTCAACATCCTAATAAGTAGGCTCTCTGCTTTTTAAATCTACAATCATAATTTTCAATATAAAAATAGATAAGTCATTTTCTATATAGGAATAGATAAATCTACAACCAAATTTTAGATTTTATATGGTCTTGAACACGAACTATTAGAAACGGTGAGTAAAAGAGAGAATTATCGCAGACAAGATTCCACCCTGTGTTATATTATGCTTTGAAATATAGATTATACAATTCAGTGATACAATAAGACAAAATAGTTTATAAGACGAAGATTTGAAATGGGGATGTTGATTAATGAGAAAAAGAACTTGTCAAATACCCAACAGGTGGCTTGTTTGGGAGAAAAACACAAAGAGTCTCATGTACTTCTCATTAGATGCCATCGAGAAAGAATAATAGATATTTCTTTTAATTTTCTCCCCAGAGGGCCTCAATTATAGACGAAATATTTGGCTTTGCCAAATAGTGTTTTTTTTTGTTTTTTTTTTCTAGAAAAATGCTGGTAATAAAGAATTTTATAATATAGCTAATATATTCTTGAACTTATTTTATTTCAATCAGTCAGTTATGTGCCATGCGTGATACACACGATCATGTATCTTTCAATACATGATTGACGAGTCAGATTTTTTTTCCAGCAGTAGGTTGCCATTTCTTTCTGCGGTAGGTCAGTTGCCATCCAAAGCTATAGAACCCGGCCTGTCCTGCTATTTACCCATAACTTGAGGGGGGAAGAGGATTTATCTATTTTTTTTTCAGATCGATAGTTAAAATAACATCGAGAGAACGATGTATTTTGATTCTTGTGAGGACCATCCTTCTTCAAACCTCGTAGACTGGCGCTACACAATCAGAAACAAAGAACCATCAAATAACAGAAACCACATTTCTTGAAGGATTTCAACAGCTGCAACAGCCAACGCTAAGACATATAATGACATATTAAGTTTTTGACCCTGCACGCAACATCAAACAAAAGGTTTTGGCAGGAAGACCTCTCTATCAATAATGAAAAGAACCATAACAGTTAGTGGAGTTTAGTAACCAATTTGCCTTTAAACAGAAAAGATCTAGTATATACGTTCAACTTAGAGAAAAAGACAACGGGGTTTGAATTAACTTCTTAAGTTCGATAATTGACTTGATGTGGCTTTGTAATCAGCAGCATGTTTGCATTAGGTTATCATTCATGTTGGTCAATGTTCCATGATAATGCGAGGCCGTTAGTTGGTCGCTATCTGGACGACATAGCAGACGTTCACGTCCATGGATTTCAAGTCAGGATAGAAAGGAGGACACAGTTTCGGTCAGCATTTCCTGGTAACATGATTCTTGAAATACACGTACGACTCCTTCTTGTGACCTCTAGATTAAAACTATTACCAGCTTGTCCAGTGTTTCGATCGAGATGTTGGCATTGACGTTGAGACCCCGTGAGATGTCGGTCGCCATGACAAGGCCATTATTGGTCACGATTCCCATGACCATCACAGATGACGTGAATTTGATAGTCATCGACTGTGTGGCCTGAGCAGAGCCATCAATCGTTATCTGGGTTCAACTTCTAATCTTGGAAGATTTCCTCATCGGAAAAAAATCTGGAATAGTGGCACTCGGTAACATTACATTTACATACTGTTGCTCTTGATGTTTGCAAACTTGGAATAGGTTTATATTTCATAGTTCTTACAGAATTGTTTTAAAAAATTCTTAGATCAAATAATAAACTAAGCACCCCCCCACTATAGAGTTCTTAGAGCTAACATAGGTTTTGGTTGTGGAAATATTTTAAGTAGTTATTGATTGTTGATGAAATTTCATGTTCAACACTATGTATTCTAATTAGTCTTTAAAGTTAAATAAGTACGAAAATGATTATTTTTAAGTCAATTGAAATATTAACAAATTGATATTAGGCGCATTTTCTCAGCAGAAAATAACATGCAAATTTATTTTTAAAAAGCAAAAACTAATAACATTCTTCAATGCCCGATTGTCCAGAGGTTACACAGATTCACTGCAGGTGTGAAATTTATACCATAAACTTGCATTCTGTTGGGTATTAGACTAAATTTTTAAAAATATATTTTTAATTATTTCACCCCAAGCAATCGGTAGCATCACTAAGACGCAGGGGGATTGCAAGGAGTGAAACTTTAGGGAGGAGATGTGAGGAAAACGACAATAAATCAAAGGATTTAGGAAAACAGAAGATAGCGAGTGACGTTGCATTTAAATATTTAAAGATTATCGTTGATATGGAAGCAAGAAATCGAAAGGAATTACTACAGGCGAGAAAATGAACTCCTAGAATATAACTGCTAGTTGCATTTAACAAGTTCAACACTAATAATGGTGTGACTTAGTTGTCAGTATAGCAGCATGCTTAAGTCCATGAAGTCAAGACACTAACAAGAATAGATTATCAAGATAACCGCCATGAAAATATTTGTAGAAAAGACGGGGAGAAAGTAACTGAATTTGAGATTCTAAGTCAGGATCGATTATATTATAGACACTTATTTGATACATAGTAGCAGCATAAGATCAAATATGGCACCAATATTCAATGCACATATGAAGAATACATTTTTAAATATGCAAGAATTATTCTGACGGGAAGAATTGTTTGGTACGACACAGTGAACCAAAATTCTTAGCTGTAGAATTAGCAACTGATTCAATGTAATCACTTCTTATCATGTCAATGGAAAACGTGAACTCAAGAAAGCGAAAGGAGTTGTTTCCTGGATTCTAACATCAGCCATGCTGATGGCAGTCAGGAAAGATTCTCTGTGTTGATTAAATGAAAGCAAATTAGATTTTTACAAATCATCCCTTGCTCCAGTTAATCACTGATTAGAGTTCCTTTTTCGAGAGCAATTGTAAGTTTTACTTTGTCGGGTCTATCGGACTTGCTATTAAGACAGGAGCAAATAATAATGTCGTCTGAATTGATACATAGTAGGGAATTAAGGGCATCGGGAAAGTCGTTGATGAAGATCGAAAACATCTTAAGTTCGAGAATAAAGCCCTGGTAAATCCCTGCGTTAATATGAAGGACTACAAGAGTGTCCATTCAACACGACTTTCATTACACGATTTGTTAGGAACGATTGGATTACGCCAAATATTCGTCCAGAGAAACCGTAACCTTTGTGCTTCAAAAGGCCAACTTTGTTGACTGATGTCGACATGCCAGGTAAGGATCGATTACACTTCAGACACTTTTTTACAAGATTATCGAAATATATAGTAGGAGCACAAGACCAGATATGGCAGCAGCATTCAATGCACTGACGAATGGTAGATTTATAAATGTTCATGAATGATTGTAACAAGAACACAGCACAGTGAACCAACTTTCTTAGCGGATGATGTAGCAATTGGTTCAATATGTTCACTTCACACCAAGTCAATGGAAAACGTGAACGATAGGCGAAAAGGTTGCTTTCCACAGTCTAGCCTCAGTTTTGCTGATGACAGACAGAAAAGTTTATTTGTGGCGATTAAATGAAAGAAATTTTGTCTTGCCCAGTTGATTAATGGTCCTTTTCGAGAATATTTGCCACTTTTTCTTTTTCGAATCAGTCAAGCTTCCTACTACGACCAGAATAAATATTGTTTCCTTCTACATAGATACCTAGTCAGGAATATATGACATCGTAATTTCATTGATGAAGATCACAAATAGCGTAGGTCCAAGGATTTATTTATTTTCGTCTACAAAAAGATTAAATACATATTTGCTTATTAATAAAGGGCCAGAAATTTTCAGATATCTTCATGCCTTCGACAGTGTTCCTGTAACTTTATTTATACCATAAAAAAACATCGTTAAATATACTGACGGATGTAAAGTCAAAAAAAATATAACACAAACAACGCTTTTAGCGTTTTTAATCGAATGAGTGTAAATGGTTTTATGGTTTTAGAATTTAGCACATAAGATGCAAGATTAAAGAAGAGTTGTGATTTATATATATGAAAAGCTGGTGTTATTTACTATTGGATATCTGACGATTCTATAGTCATAATAACTTGTAATTCACGAAATGTCAGATTCGTGACGACGAAGAATGTAGAGTTATATAGGTAAGGAATATTAGTAGTCTCTTATATTGTCCCGTTTGCTATTGTAAATCTGGCTATTCTATTGCATTAGCTTCTACCACATCATGTATGGAGCGCATGGCGATTCATGTTTTTGTGTTATGAGAGATTAAATTCAGTGTGTATTAGATTATCTATTAATCATGTTAATTTTATTTT
Organism: Acanthosepion pharaonis; assembly: GCA_903632075.3. Lineage (NCBI taxonomy): Eukaryota > Metazoa > Mollusca > Cephalopoda > Sepiida > Sepiidae > Acanthosepion > Acanthosepion pharaonis. The sequence goes on from CAHIKZ030004545.1 coordinate 619,195, forward strand.
ACGTTTTTAGAGAAATATATGTATATGTGTAAGACTTTTATTGTGACAATTCTTATTGTAAATCAAGTGATTTTGCTGTTCTATTACATTGTATAAAAATAATCACGATCGACCATTATTCGATTTTATCAGAATAGATTTAATAAAGTGATAATATTTAATAGTGCAATCTGTTTAACCTACTGTTATGTCAATTGTTGGATGACCTTTCATTATAAACCTGTGCTGTCTGCGAAGAAATTACAACTAATCTTCTTTGTGCGAGTTCAAATTGGATGATAGTAGAAATGTATGTTGAGAAACATTAATATAATGTTGAGATAATAGACATATTACGATGAGCTGCTACGTCATATATATATATATATATATATATATATATATATATATATATATATATACATATTACTTGTATATTTCATTTCTTACTACGTACTATGAAATTAATTATTAAAAGCCACCCATTTTTAAATATCGCTAAGCGCGAAAAGCGTGGAGGCACTGTGGAGTCATGGATAACGGCTCGAATAAAAGAGCCGAGTTCGAATCCATTACATTTAATTACGTGCTAATACTCTTGGGAAAGCTATGAATACTCTTCTTCTTTTCCCACCTATGGGTAACTAGCGGAACAGACCGGGTTCTATTCAAATGGTCTACCGCAAAAAGAAATGACAACCTCCTGCGGGAAAAATCTGCCTCGAGCGATACATGAACGCCTAAGCGTGTATCACGTATGGCACGTAACTGACTGAAGCGCGAAAATGTGCTGCTAATGGGTAAATCAAAACATTATATATGTGTGCGTGTGGATGTGTGTATATATATATATATATATATATATATATATATATATATATATATATATATATATTATAAATTAATTGATTTAAAATATGTTTTTTTCCGCTACACAGTTCTATATAAAGTATGCGACATAACACTCTAGAAGTAGAAGAAAAAAAAAGAAAAGAAAGAGAGAGAGAGAGAGAGGGGGAAGGGAAAAAATTATAATACCGTAGTATCAGCCGCGTACGACTACCAATATTGGACACTAGCACATCCACTTAGACTATCTTTGTAAACATTCTGTTTAATATGTCTTTCTTACTCCTAAACCGTGTTCCGTGTTTTCCTTCTGTGGTCGACTTTGGCCCCCACATCAATATATATATATATATATATATATATATATATATATATATATATATATATATATATATATATATAACTGTAAAGAGAAGTATTTAGCCGATGCCTTTCGTTCCGATACAAATTTTCATATATAAACAGAAATTTGACTCCACGAAACATAGACACAAATTTAAAAACTTTGCATTTAGATTTTATTCCTGCTTCCTTTTTTCTACTCCTTATATTTTCTCGTAGTGCAAATTCTTGTTTTTTTATTGGTCAATTAATATTTAACAACATATTCTTCTGACGATGTGTTGGTCGAAAAGAATCTCATAAGAAAGAATAATGCTTTCTTGCGTTTTAAAATACGTACACGCATATATATGTACGTGTAGTGGGTGAGTGTATGTGTCGATCATGTAAACGAAGCTGTCTTGAGAACATCGATGGTTGCAAAAAAATGTTTCTTAGGTATAGGAACTAGCTATATCCGGAAAAGTCAAGACAAGTGGATAAACCAATGGGGAGCGAATTGTTTTTAAAAAAAAGGGTTGCTGTGTAAGTTCAATTCTGGAAATTATAATCATATACTTATGTGTTTTGCTTACATGCACACACAAAAGAAGTAATGTTCTGAAGAGCTATTTTATTATTAGTTTGTTTGAATAATAATGTCCGGTTTTAGAATAAACCCTTTGTTTTCTAATATAGTATTATAATAGTTGCACAAAAATATATTACTATTTCCTAAGTTTCCTCTTTGTTAATTTTCTATCAACCGCTTTTCGAATTTAACTTAATATATATAATAAATGCGAAGGACAGTGTGTCACTGTGTCACGCTTTTTCAACTTGACTCTTAGAGGCCGTAGCCGAACATATCATGCCAAATTGGAACCAGACCGATGCTGTGAGGAATTAAAAACATTCCGGGAGGAATCTGGACCCGCAATTCTGAAATTATGGAATCCCAAGTCTTCATTACTGCGACTGTTTCCGGCGATTTTTTACGTGATTTTTTGCGACGAATATTTTGTACGATAACAATTTTTGTAACTTGGATATAATTTGGGAATAATCTAAATTAATTGCGAAATCCAGCAAAAGTCACCCATAAAATAAAAATATTTTTTCTACGGAAAGCAAGGACCTACGTACATCAAACTCTCTTTAAATTGAGAGGCGACAGAAGAATTATAGTTGAACATTTTAAAACATTAATGCAATAATTAATATAACGATCACGTTTGAGTTCTTCTGTAGTCTGTTGTTGCCTATCAGATCTACTCCTCCCTAACTATTGTGATGAAGTTACGATTAAAAGCCCCCCGCAGGAGATAGTTTAAATTCTGCCCAATAGGGTGGCTTTTATGCTAGTAAATTATAAACTACCCATCTTAAACATGGGAAAAAATGAAAGATGATTATATTTTTTGAATGAGTTCAAGCTTAGTTATAATGCTTCTCAAACTAATGAAAATATTAATAGAGCATGATGGGAAGAGATTACTTGTGATTGGAAAGAAAGGTTCTGGTTTCTATAATTCTGCAGTGGGGATATGAGGCCTTCAAATCAAGATGGTAGAGTACGTCCTTCTATAATTAATCAACATCTGAAAACAATAGTCAAACAAAATGCATGTATCAAAGAAATCTTTAAGATAATTCCTGTCAGCATTTCGACAATATCGGACCATCGCAAGAGAATTGGCAAAGTGAAGACACTCGATAAATGGACTACAAATTAACTCAAGGAAAATCAAAGAGTTCGTCATTCTGGAGTGTGTTCGATGCGAAATCCTTGATATCCGAATGATCGAATTCTTGATCGGATAGGGACTTGTGAAAAGACGTGTCCTTCATGACAATTGTAAATGATCGGCTCAATGGATTAATCATGACGAAAGACCCAAACACTTTACAAAACCGACATTACGCCAACAGAAGATTATGGTGACTGTCCGGTGGTCCGCCGTTGGTGTTTTCCATTACAACTTTCTGGAATCTAACCAGAGCATCACTGCCGAGGTTTACTGCAAGCATCTGAATGAAATGAATATTCAGTTGAGCAAAATGCGACAGACACAGGCTAATCGACGAGATCAAATTATCTTTCATGACAATGCTCAGCTGCATGTTGTCGGGATGACACAGGAGAAGCTTACCGACTCAGGATGCGAGACCTTGAAGTATCTTTCATATTTCCCTGATCTCTAGGGGCACTGACTATCACTTTTTCAGGCATCTTGAGACATTTTTTTAAGACAAACGACATAAAATTGCCAAGAGATTTATCGCAAAGGCTTAAAAGACCTTTCTAACTCGATGATGGAAATATATTCGTGTTATTTTAACTGCTTTATACATTCAGAATTATAAATTGACTCTATAATCGAACATTATTTTCCGAATAACCTAATTTTGTGATGTCAACGAACAATCGTTGTCAGTTTTGTTCTGCCAACGAATACTTGCTGTCACTTTCGTAATGCTCGTTGTAGTAGAGACTTTGTAATCGCAGATGCAACTATAGTAACGCCGTTGAACAATACTGGTGTCAGACGCTTTCGAATAACACTCACACTAATAGTATTTGCTCGATAATAGTCACTCGACAAGTAACCCGTATAGTGATCTGAATAGAGAAATAGTATAGTGGCTAGAGTAGAGAATAGCGGTCCATATAGTATAGAGCATAGACTAGAAATAGCGATCCGTATAGTAATAGAGGATAGACTAGAAATAGAGATCAATTAGAAACACGCTACTTCGCATATATGAGTTTCCTCTATAGTCACGTGGTCTACTTAATTCAATAATGGGATTGCCTGTGTTTGATCACTGGCGATCTAAGTTCAAACTCAAGTGTCGGCAGAGACACTTTATTCCTATATTACACTAATATATTATGTGGCTACACCACTTCAGACCTTTACAGCTAATACTCATCATGCCATATACACTGCGGCGAATCTTATTCTCTTCATATTTCATTGGTAAGAAGTGACAGTCGGATATCATTTTCCTAAGAGTTGAACCTTTGTGTAACAGAATTCCAAGAGGAAGCTTCTCCAACCGATAAAATCTTAATCACTTCAAGTCTCTGGTAAGTCGTTATCTATCTTGTATATCCTCAGAATCTACAATTTTTACGTCCATAAAACAGCGCCATTAAGTAACCTTCGACTTTGAGTGTCTATTGAAGGCTTTGTGTTTTGGAAACAATATCGTAAAAAAAAAAACGTATACACACATATATGGGTCTGTAAATATATATGTATATATTTAAAAGATTAGAACATCAACCAATCACACTACCTTGGTTTCAACCTTTCGCTCTCCTTAGGTGATATAGGCGAAATGATTTCCTAACCCTTTATTATTTAAATATAATCGCACAAAATGAAGTTTAATAAAAGGGGGGAAGTAAAGCAAGAGTATTAAAATTGTATTGGAGGGAGAGTAAATAAAATGTACATACTTTCATCCTGGTTCCTACGAACTCGCAAGGTACTTTATAGTGTGTAATGAGCAGTTTCTAATACAAACTGTTCCTGGTCTAATTCAACTCTGATCAATAACTGTTTTATAAGTGTTATATATATATATATATATATATATATATATATATATATATATATATATATTCTTTTGTTTAAAAATATGATTCCTTCGCTACATAAGACTTCTCATGTTTCAAAAACGAGAGCCGAAATCATCCAAATAATTATTAAAATTAAGTTGAATTGAGGTGTTTAGTCTTGTTTCATCTTCAAGTGAAATTTTAGGAATAAGCTATCTTTTGATTTACTTGTGTTTTTAGGCATGGTCCGTCATAACATTCGTTATTGTGGGAGTGGCCAGGCCATTTTTCTTCGTTAAGTGGTCAGAGAATTAATTCTTATCTATAGATTCATCATCTTCTGAGAGGTTTTGCTAAGGTTAGGTAGGGTATCTATTTCAAGGCTAATGTTGGCGGCCATCCTTTAGTTGGTTCCCACTGCAGGATATTTTTATGGCGCGCCTACAAGTCGTTATGTGTTGGGAGGATTGTGTTTTATTATTGTCCATCTGATTATCTATTTATTTGTTTATTCAAGTGGGTTTTTATATACAAACCGTATTTCACTGAATTTCAATTTGGTTTTTTTTTTGTTTTTTTTTTGTTTTTTGACGACTACAGAAAGGGTTTTTCCTATTTAATGATTTGGCTAAGATTTTAAGACTTTTATTAAGCTATGGGATTTTTTTTATGCTAATTATTTAATGCGAAAATTTGTTGATGTCGGCAAAAAACCGTTAACTCCTGCCTATGGTTTAATAATTTTTCATTATTTAGAAATTTAATGATGTATAGTCTTATTTTTTATTTTTTATTTTTATTTTTTGAAGATGAAACGAGACTAAACACCTCAATTGAACTTAATTTTAATAATTATTTGGATGATTTCGGCTCACGTTTTTGAAAAATGAGAACTCTTATGCAGCGAAGGAATCCTATTTTTAAACAAAAAAAAATATTATTATAATAAAGCTCTACTTCTGTATGGAGCACTGTCTTCTTAAAAATAAAAACAAAAATACTAAGGAACTCCGGATTATGCACCCAACGTGCGTGTTCTTTTCTATTTTCTGCATACCTGCGCACTTATATATATATATTGTGCTAGCAATTTTTATAACATGTAAATACATTCGAGAGTGATCGAAATTAATTGTTTGTACTGAAAATAAGGACCTACGTGCATCAAATTGTCTTTAAATTAAATGGCGAGAGAAGAATTATCCTTGAACTTTTAAAAGGTAAGCTTAAATATTAATGCAAGACTTAAATGCAAATATCATGTTTGAGTTCTTCCGTAGTTTATTGTTACCTATGGCATCTACTCCTCACAGCCTATTTTGATGAAGGCCCAAACAAGAGCCCTCCGCGGGAGCTAGCTTAAATGCCGTCTGGAAGTACGGCTTCTAAGCTAGTATATATATATATATATATATATATATATATATATATATATATATATATATTAAAACATTTTTTATGTTTAACATTCTTTTTATAGATACAAGTATTTTAGTAAATGCTCTGTTTTTTTTTTTTAATAATAAACAGTATTAAATAACATTTACCGGCCTGAATATCCGAGAAATTTTCATAGAAAATATTCGTCATTTGACAGGATTCGAACCTGCATCCTATACGGAACCGTCATTTAGCTTGATGTGCCTAACGTTTCGGCCACAAAGGATCATTCGGTTGGCAAGGTTGAAATTTATAAGCAGTAAATTCGACCTTGCCAACCGAACGATCCTTTGTGGCCGAGAGGTTAGGCACGTCAAGCTAAATGATGGTTCCGTATAGGATGCAAAGGACGAATATTTTCTATGAAAATTTCTCGGACATTCATGTCGGTAAATATTATTTAATACTGTTTATTATAAATAAAAAAAAACAGAGCATTTACTAAAATACTTGTATCTATAAAAAGAATGTTAAACATAAAAATGTCTTTAATAAATTGTCGGACTTTGTCCATTTCTTTATATATATATATATATATATATATATATATAGGATGTTGTTTGATTTTCAGTGATTACTCTCCTCTTTACTAGATGTATTTAATATTATTTTTATGAATTGAAAATACTTTGATGCAAGTTAATGTTTACAAAACCGCTTTCTATTTAATTTGCTAAATCAAATGTTAATATACTTTAAGTTGTGATGCCTACTGCTTAAAAGTTCTACCTATTTACGATTAGTATTTGTTATAGAACAGGACTTTGTGTACTTTCTTCTCTTCCTTACTAGTTTGACAATGGACTTACTTAAAAATATGGCAGGTAGCCACATTAGATTAGGATTTGAGGAGTAGTTGAATTACTCATGTTTACAACAGGATTTAATGAGCGCATATGGAAATAAAGGAAAATGAAAATGCATCCTTTCTGAAAGTTGCTATTAAAGAATCAAACTAAGGCTATTTCTACCAAAGACAGGTGTTGAAAAATAATTTAAGTGTCTTTTCTTGGATATCTCATTAACAAATGACCTTTCGTAGATTGCTGATGGGTAATACCAATGTCGTTATTGCAACAGTGGCTGAATTATCGGCAATTCTATCCTTAGCGTTTATTCTCTTGTGTTTGACGAGTTAATAAATATTTTAAAATAAACTCCTTCGTCGAGAAAAAATAGAAGTAAATTTTTAAAAAAATATTTTTCATTAAACTAAAAATTGGAAAAAATTAAAATAAAATTTAGTCGCTGATATTTGAATGATATTCAAATATTTCTAGTTTACAAATCAGACATTAATTCATTATAATCTTTCTCTTTCGATACACACACGCACATATATATATATATATATATATATAAATATATATATAATACACACACATACACATACACACACACACAAACACACACACACACACACATATATATATATATATATATATATATATATATATATATATATATATGACGACGAAAGATACAGAATAAATATTAATGGCTTTTTAAAAGTCACTTATTTTCTTTCTTCTTTAATTGCAAAAAGAACGCCAACTTCGAGAAAAAGTACAGCATACACACAAATACACATACACACATTTCTCTCTTTCGTTTTGGGAACTGATGAAGCCTCGAATGGCGAAACTCGTAATCACATCTATTTTCAATCAATACTATATTCAATGGAGCATTTTCCATTTTGCCAAATGTCTTAAAACTTTGTCGGGATTTCTGTATCTTATTTTTAAAATATATGTGTGTGTGTGTGTGTGTGTATGTTGAGAGGTAAAGTGTGTAAAATGCGAAGAAAAGAAAAAATCTTCAAATACCGCTCTACAAATTTAAATAATTCTATTATTTAGTGCTAAACTACTTTTTTTCTTTTCTTTTATTGTAAAATAAATAAGTTATATGCAATTGTTACAGAAAGCTAAAATATACTCCCAAGATATCATGTTAGATGATAACACAATCCGCTTATGCCTCTTTCGCCCATAGATCACACAGCAAACACAGTTCTGCTATTTTTCAGAAAACCTCGTATAATGATTTTACAATATATATGCGTGGGATATTGCGTATTTACGTGTTTGTGTGCTTAGAGTTGCAATAAATCACATCAATCGTAAATGTCTTCGTCCTTCATTTGACATTGTGCAAATCTAAAATAAAAGAAAAAAAAATTGTGAAAATATCAAGAGTCCAACTAGGAATTATAAAATGAGAAGAACAAGAAAGATCTGCTGAATAGGGAGGTTGTTCCAGTACGGCGATGTTCTTCTCGGCCATGAACTGCCGGATGCTCAGGCATTGTCGTGGTGAAGCGTTTTGTCCTGCCATCGAAAATAAATTAATGGTTGCTATACTTCCAGCGTGTCATGTTAGATGATAGCACAATCCTTTTATCCCACTTTCGCCCAGGGATCACACAACGAACCCAGTCCTCTTACTTTTCAAACAGACATCGTATATGTCAAAAATGTTAACAACAATAATGTAATAATTTGTCTATTGATTGTGCAGTGATTACTAACTATATTTCTTTCATTTTGTTTTTAGGTAAGTGACAGAAATGGTACATTGGTACAATCACCTGGAAGACCTGCACCAGGTAAACTAATTGCTTATCAAATTCCACGATTTGGCTGACATTGTAAAAGTGCTTGTGTTTGTATCTTGCAAAATTCATCTTTCCAAACGCCTTTGATGTTCAAATAGACGGGCGATTATTTTATTTATTTGTTACTATTTGTCACCTAGTGCAAGGCCCACAAGATAGAGGATTACTAAATGAGAATGTTGTAAGTAAAGGGAGGAGGAGGATTTGCCTATTATCAGGATATGTAGGATAGATAACGGTTGGCTTCAGATTGAAGGTTTAGAGTTGTAGTGTTTGGAGAAGCACCTTCTCAATAGCTCGTTCCACAAAGCTAGGGTTCAAGAATCTGCTCGAATTGAACTTCGTTCATACCAATGGAATACAAAGGGAATATGGATGCTTTGTTCCTATATTCGTGGCATGTTAATGGTAAAGGTCTGAACTGGTGAAATTAAAGAATGTTGCTCATTTGAACATCTCATGGAAATACCGACAGAGTAACGACAGACTTCGTTTGTGGGAATGGAATTGTAGTAGGTGGAAAATAATTAATCAACCAAAAGGCTACACGATCGTTCTTAAGCTCTGTCAGGACTCGACACTGAGGATTCGTAGCTCCACCCCTATTGCTGTCATATATGGTCTGGAGCCCCTTCTGTTTGCCTCGGGGTTCTTGATAGGCTCCAGAGGCGGATATGCAATATAATTGGCACCTGCTCTGGCATCTCGTCTACAGACACTTTCTCACAGACGCACCGTCGCCTCTCTCTGTCTGTTTTACAAATACTTTCATGGCAATTGCTCCGAGGAGCTGCATTCGCTGATTCCCAGACTTCATGAGTTCAAGCGCCCTACGAGGCTGGCATCCCGCTCTCACCCTTTCACTGTCGAAACTCCTAGATGTAGCCGTCACTTCTACTCCAATAGCTTCATGTCTCGCACCTCTCGCCTGTGGGACTCCCTTCCCTATTCCTGTTTCCCTGAGAGATATAATCTCCATCTATTCAAATGTAATGTCAATCGACATCTCCAGTTGCCTTGATCTATCCACTACCCTTCTCGTCATCCTTTCTTCTATTACTCCTATCTGATCTTGCTCCAAATTTTCTGTAACCACTTGCGTCCTAGTGGCTTCCCGTCTTGCATTTATCGAAAGATATGACAACCATAATCCATTTTTCATCTGATTTGACACTTTTAAAGATAGAGTAGCTGTAGGTAGGTACATTCTTTTTTTGATAAAACTCTCCCTCGGGACATCCATATTCTAATCACCACTTTTATTAAATACTAGCAGAATTACGCGCGCCTTGCTGTGTGTCACACATTTTTGTATGAAAATGATTAAATCATTGTTATAATTAGTGCAGAAAAATGATGCATTTCAATATTGCTCAATTATCTTGCCGATTTGACCTCCATCTTCTGGCTGTCGCCTTCTATATTTTGGATATCATTCATTCCCCTGTTCAAATTTAAATTTAATTTAAATTAAAAGGAAAAAATTCAGTGGGTGCGTGTGCAAAAACAGCTTGATCTAACCCCTTTGATATGCATTTGATGCATTACTTGATTGAATGAATTGATGAGCAGATTTCAACATTGATATGACAGCTGAATTGTCGCAACAAATATTGTAAAGCACTACCCAATGAATGGCTATTTCTTGTTTCGATATCCATATTGTCGCATTTTGATCTTGTCGATCTGACTCCATCTTTTGTTTTTCTCCTTCTATATTTTGGATAGGAGTCATTCCCTTGTTCAAATTTACAATGAATTTAAATCAAAGGGAAAATGTCAGTGGGGCGTTAATTTCTACCCTCACTCCATTTGGCCAAAATGAAATATGCTTATCCAAGTACACTTGGCAATGTAATTTCAGAATATATTTGTTCATGCGGGGGGGGGGGTCTATCTCCAAAATCCTAGGAGTTCGATAACAGACAAATTTAGATTACAATTCTACGACAAAGCGTTTCATTCATATAACAGCGTTACTTGAATTAATGATTTCTTGTATGAATAGAATAATATATTTAAACCACTACTTGTATTTGTATATTTTTTTTCTGGATAAGTTTGTATTAAAACAAGTAGATATATATAAAATCGAAAATTAACTCTATACTGATTCGAAAGTTCTGCCGGAAGACAACCATGCAAGTTAAATGACTATTAACACACGATACTTCCATTTGCAGAATGTTAAAATGAATTTGGAAATACCATGACAAAGTCCACAGATACTACATTGATCCTCAGAGGAGTTCGGTTTTTTGATTGATTGATTGTTTTGATTTTTATAGCTTATCAACCCTTTGCGTGTCCTACTAATTAACCCATAATTGGAGGAGGAAGAGGTGGAATCATGCCTTTCCCAGAGGAATTTGCACATAAGTGAATATAAAGAACCCTACTGAAATTGAAAATTGTTTCTCTGAATTCCAATTTTAAGCCGTTATTCACTACACCACTCGAACATGCTCCAAGTTAGCGGGAAGGCCAAGACCGACTTTGCATTTCCCAACTCCCATCGATAGTGGAAATAATTCTATTTTTTCATGCTTCTATGGCAGTTTTCATGTAGTTTGCGGCCATTTTGTACTGACCAGAGTGAGAGCCTATAGCTGACTGCCACGAATAGGCAGTAACATTCTATTGGCCAGCGTGAGAGCCAACAGCTGACTGACGCGAATATTAACTAGCATGCTAGCATGCAAAAAATATCGATAGCTGCATTCGTCACAAGTGGGAAAAATTTAAATCTGCATGGCACTTTACTCCAATTGGCTCATTCACTTGCTTAAACTCAACGTTTATTCTGATTCCGCAGAACTGGGTTTGGTGTGAACAAGTATTTGTTGTTAACATCCTTTTTTCATTCGGTTTTTCCAGTTACGAGTCCTTTTTTAAAGCGGATCTTTTTGTGTGTCATTTTGTGTAGTTCTTTTTTCGTAACAGTTTTAATGTTTAGTATAGAGCTTAGAAAAAATTCGCAGTGTGAGATAGGCAAGAAGTAAGGCATGTAGCAACATCAGCACGGCAAAGGGCACTCCTTTAAAGGCAAGGAAGGGAACAAATATTTTAAGTTAAGTGATAGCGATTGCTGTATGAGCCGTACGATTTTTGAATCAAGCACGGGCAACGCCGGGCCATGCTGCTAGTCATTGTATAATATTTAGCCAAAAGATAAAATAGAGGAATGACAAGAAAAAAAAAAACTGTAAACTCTATCATTCATGCTAATGTACATAAATGATTTTTAATTTGACCATTTTCTTTTTTTTTTAATACTATATTTAGAAAAAAATATGTATTCCGTATTTTTGTTGTTCTGAATGTTGGTTACAGAAAAGTACTAATTTTCGATCTCACTTTGCTTATACCATTTCTCGATAAAATCAATTATGTAATTCCTTATTTATTATTTCATTCCAATTCCGTAGTACCAAATTTAAATTCAAAGGATTCTCAAACAGATTTCGTTCTTGCAGAAATGTGGCTTAAGCAAAGAGTAATGACAAATGTAACCAAAGAGTATTACTCTGAAAGAACAAATAGTAACCCTATAGGCACCAGACAAACAGGATATTATTAAATTATTTTACGTACATTATCTGCATTTTTTAAAGGACTACTAATTTATGACTTTTATTCCAAGTTTCTGGTAGCCTATATAAGCCTAGAATTTGATCGGGTTATGGATGCGATCTCTGTAACAGAGACCACCATTCGGGTAGATACCTAAAATATGGACGATCAATATTTACCCACAGCATTACGTATACACACAACCAATATTTGCTTATAGACTCAAGTATAAATACGACCATTTTCTTCTATAGTCAGTAAGTTATGTGCCATGCGTGATACACGCTTAGGCGATCATGTATCTCTCGATATATAACTGACGAGGCAGACTTTTTTCAACTAGTAGGATGCCATTTCTTTCTGCCGTAGACCATTTGCCATCCAAGGCTATACAACCCGGTCTGTCTTGCTGTTTACCCGTAGCTGTTTTGAAGAAGAGGTTTCCTACCTTTCCCAAGGATATTAGCATGAAAATGTAATGGATTCGACTGGAATTCGAACTCGGCTTTCCAATTTTTCAATAAAGTACAAACGTGACCATTAATTACTTATAAGCACAAGTATTAACCCGAGGGATGATTACCTATATGTAAGCGTATTAACCTGATCATTACTTATGTACAGACTTAAGTATAAACACAACCAATGTTTCTGCAAAAACGTGCGTATGAACCCGGTCAATTATGCCTGTAGACTTCAGTATAAATATACACAATTTTTTACTTCTAGACGTGCGTATGTAACCGGTCAATTATGCCTGTAGACTTCAGTATAAATATACACAATTTTTTACTTCTAGACGTGCGTATGTAACCGGTCAATTATGCCTGTAGACTTACTTCTAGACGTGCGTATGAACCCGGTCAATTATGCCTGTAGACTTCCGTATAAATATACACAATTTTTTTACTTATAGACGTGCGTATGAACCCGATCAATTATGCCTGTAGACTTCAGTATAAATATACACAATTTTTTACTTATAGACGTGCGTATGAACCCAGTCAATTATGCCTGTAGACTTCCGTATAAATATACACAATTTTTTACATCTAGACGTGCGTATGAACCCGGTCAATTGTGACGTCAGTATAAATATGCACAATTTTTTACTTATAGACGTGCGTATGAACCCGGTCAATTATGCCTGTACACTTCAGTATAAATATACACAATTTTTTACTTCTAGACGTGCGTATGAACCCGGTCAATTATGCCTGTAGACTTCAGTATAAATATACACAATTTTTTACTTCTAGACGTGCGTATGAACCCGGTCAAAGTATGCCTGTAGACTTAAGTATAAATATACCAAATGTTTACTTATTGACGTGCATATAAACCCGGTCAAAATATATAGACTTATATATATATATATATATATATATATATATATATATATATATATATATATATATATATATACCAAATGCTTACTTATAGACGTGCGTATAAACCCGTTCAAAGTATGCCTATAGACTTAAGTATAAATATACGAAATGTTTACTTATAGTCGTGCATTTTCAAAGTATGCCTATAGCCTTAATTATAAATATACCCAATTTTTACTTATAGACGTGCGTATGAACCCGGTCAAAGTATGCCTATAGACTTAAGTATAAATATACGCAATGTTTACTTATAGTCGTGCGTATAAACCCGTTCAAAGTATGCCTATAGACTTAAGTATAAACATACCCAATGTTTACTTACAGACGTGCATATAAACTTGATCAAAATATGCCTATAGACTCAAGTATAAACATAACTGATATTTAACTGTAAGCACAAATACAAACCCGTGGAATGATTACCTATAGATACGTACATTGAACAGTTCACTATTTATGTACAGTATAAGTATTGTGTATAAACACAAAGTTTACTTATAGACATCCGTATCAACCAGCTCAAAGTATGTCTATAGACGTAAGTATAAACACGACCAATTATTTACATTGTTTGGACTGTTGTTCTCATCTTTATTGCCATATTCACGAGGTTTCGACCGTTGTGCGCTCCGGCCTTCTTCAAATGATTGGAATTTCGAACTGAACCCTTTATTTCGTCCACCGGAACGTAGTGATTATAGCAATAAAGATGAGGGCAAAAGTCCGAACAATGCAAATAATATAAATTATTACAGTACCTCATCTCAGAAATATAGACAAAAAAATAGACCAATGTTTACCTAGTGGAGCCGAGGATGTTTGCCTATCAAATCGAAAATGGGACCAGTCTTTACTTATGGATCCATGTATAAACTTAACCAATGTCTATCAATATTTGCAAATATAAAATGGGTCAATGTTTAACTATAGAAACAAGTATTAATATGGCCAATGATCGATGAAATGTATGTTTAATAAAACGATTTATTTTGACAATCAACACAAGATGAGAATGTATCTATATTACACTAAACCTGGCACTAAATAGATTTAATAACAAGCATTTTATGAGTTGAATTCCTTATTTAAAAGAATATTAGCATAACAATAAGGAAATATCAAGAAATTTTCTGTGAGGAATGAATTTACTATTTCTGAAAAATAGTAAAAAAAAACATGATTTTTTTTAAATGCTTTTACTAAGCTAATGATAGCTTCTCGCATTAATGACAGAAAAAGCGGAGTAATTAAAAAAAATATAATAACATAAAAGATAGAATAACATACAATTCTTACGGGCATACTCTAATTACAAATAGCCATAAGGCATAGAAATGTTTGGGTTGGGTAAGTAGCTCCGGGCGCCATGTTGAGTAATGTTATCGCAGCCGATTTTTGCTTCGACGCAATCACTTTTGTTATTCTTGTGTGTAATTTAACGGGACTCTCCCGTACGTAAGAGCTTAGCACGCTCAGTTCATTTCTGTAGGAAGGAAATCGTGAGAAGCGAAGAGATACTACAAATAGAACTCCTGCTAAGTATGACGATTATTTCTTAGTTGTCTCTCACAGGGACGTAACACTTGTCGATGTATTTATCAAGTCGTTCATAAGAAAACTTAAAGATGCAAAAACAAAAGATGCTATGAAGTAAAACTCTGGAAACACATTACATATTCAATCAAAATAAACCACACTGTTTTCAATCACTCGTTTAACCGTGATGTCAAAAATTTAGAACATAAATTGAATTAATATTGCAATTATATTTTACTTATATAAGTTATCTGCATATTCTTGTTGCAATTTAATACTTTCTGAACATTAATTTATACTAAAAAATAAAACTAATTCAAATAATAATTAATATTCTGCCTCTAAAGAAAAACAATTAAAATAAATGAGGATTGGCTCGCAATCTTTGATTTTTAATTTTTTTATTTATGCACTTCTGTTTGAAATTCAACGAAAATTATATAGCCTTGGTTATTTACCAGTCTAGGAGATGGGTAATTTTGGATTCAAAACTAAGGAGGCTCATTTGGAGGGATTGTAGCACAATATCGGCGCCAGTTCGGTGTATTCTTTTCTTCTGAAAAGTCTGTTTTCTTCTGTAAAAGCCATCCCCAACATAATATGTGTGGGTAGTCGGGTTGTTCGGTTCTAAGAACAGAGCTACCGGACCCTCATACATCGAAAAACGACGAAAGTGTTAATCTATCTATCTATCTATCTATCTATCTATCTATCTATCTATCTATCTCTCTCTCTCTCTCTATATATATATATATATATATATATATATATATATATGCGTGTGTGTGTTTGTATGTGCGAGCGTGTGTGCGCATTTGTGTGTTGTGTGTGTGTGCAAGTATTCAGACATTAATAAATATATTTCTGAAGACGAGATTAATAGCAGAAATAAAAAGAGAAAAACCTTTTATAACGACGTGTTTTATTTCTTTGATATATGTGTGTTGTTTGTTTTTCATTAGTTAAGTAGACCTCACTTGTCTTGTCAAGTAGCATTCGTTTGTATTATCCTTGCGTGTTTGTGTATCATAGTTCTAGTTAGCCTAGGCGAGTTAGGCTCGATAATTTGTGTGCGGTTGTTTTTTTTTTTTATTTGTTTGGTAGTGTCCATTTGTCCATTGGCAGATATTTTGTCTGAGAACGAAATAATTTATGTTACATCGGCTTTGATTGTAGGTAAACAGATTCGTTAAATAGGATTTTTTTTTAATAAAAGTTGGTGATATGATAAAGTGTGTATTTATCAGTATTTCCTACGTATGAATGTTTAATATAGATTTAAAGTATGCTATATTTATGGGATAAAGTGGTCAGTATCAGAGATAGAGATAATGTAAATATAAAAGTAGACATTTATGTCAACACCTAGATGTGACAAACTGTTTCATGCTAAACGCAATCATGAGGTGGCCTGATGTTATCATATATAAAAATATATATATATATATATATATATATATGTATATGTCGATCTATCTATCTATCTATCTATCTATCTATCTATATATATATATATATATATATATATGTCGAGCTATTTATCTATCTATCTATATGTATCTATCTATATATATATATATCTATATATCGAGCTATCTATTTATCTATCTATATATATATATATATATATCAATATATATATATCTCGATCTATCTATCTATCTATCTATCTATCTATATATATATATATATATATATATATATATATATAAATATATATATATATATATATATAGATAGATAGATAGATATATATATATATATATATATATATATAGATAGATAGATAGATAGATAGATGTATATACTTAGGTGTACTGATGTGGCTTTGTCAAACTTACATCAATACAACTAAGTATGTTAGCACTATCACTGATATTGAACGAATAATATATAGAGAAATTACACACACACACGCATATATATATATATATATATATATATATATATATATACATACATATATATTATACATATGTGTGTGTGTTTTATGTAAAAGAGGATGTCACATTTATTATGATACTATGTTTCAGTTTATAGACTCAAATAAAATGCATGCTGTTTTTTGTTTGTTTTTTTGTGGGGGCGGGGGTTGTCCTGAGAGCCATTGACTTTCCATTACGTAAGAAAATAACTTGTCCGTTTTACAAAGTAAAAGATTGAAGAAAGAAGGTCTACACAAGTGAAGATAATTGAAAAAGAAATAAAATCGTTGTCTAACAGTAATCGTGAGCCAAAGAGACTGTAGCCAACTTCATTCATTCTTATTGAAATAGAAAGACAAATCAACACTGGTGTGGAGATTTTGCTTTATAATTGTTTATATATATTTTGTGGCATCCAATTTGTGTTCGTCTTAATTAAATGTTGCTGATTAAACATTTACAAGACAGCGAGCCTCGGAGAAAAAAGAAAGGCATGGCCAATCATCGGAAACTACAACGAATGTCAAATGTGATTGTGACACCGATATTATTTTTTTTTTTTTTTCATACTGCAACATCAGGAATTATGCGCTAAATTCAAAATAAGAAATAATAGTTTTACTGTAACAACATTTGATTTTATTTATTCCAGATATTGTTTAAAGTATTATTATCATTTTGGGACCCTAGATTTGCTGATACGGACGAGATAAGGCTCTACAGTTGTAGCGGGAAAAAAAACAGTTGCTGTTGTGCCAGACCGAATAAGAAGACAGGGAAAAATATTACAACGAAAAAAAAAATCTGGACAACAGAAGGATAAGTTTACTTCACTATTTACATTATTCGGACTATTGTCCTAATCTTTGTTGCCATGTTTATCCCAAAGTTTCGGCTGTTGTACGTTCCGGCCTTCTTCAGGTAGTTGGAATGTCGAACTGAACCCTTTATTTCGCCCGCTGGAGTATACTGTTCTAGTTCCACGTGCCATGTCTAATTGATAACAGTCATCAGTTATCTCCTGTTAATTCCCCTCTCCACGTTCTCCACTGCTTTAACCAGGATAAAGACGTTGGTTAGATCCAGCGTCAGGATCCAAATGAGTTGTGAGTTCAATACCTGGTTTCAGAAGTTAGAGGTAATGTTTCTGACAATAAAGATCTATTAGATAAATAGTTGTTTATTATCTAAGTTCTGCAATATCTGCCCTTACAAACGCCTCATTCAGTAGCACTCTACCTTGAGTGGCTCTTGGTCTTTTTATTTTGGTGAATAATAGCAAGAAAAGTAATATATTTCAGGTAATAAGCCAACATTTTCTTATCTAGCTATATATATATATATATATATATATATATATATATATATATATATATATATATATATATATATATATATATATTAGATGTCCTGGATATTTCTGCGACGGAAATAATTGAATTATTTACGTTTTCTCAAACCTGCATTTTTTCCATCGCTGCCAGATTGATCTCATTCATAGTCAAGCGATCTCGAACGATATTACATAGGCTTCTCTCGGCGTTTTCGAGGCACATTAGTTTATTTTCGTATCTAATAATTCGCTTCTTTACATAGAGATTTTTACATTTTTTTGGCTCGATTCGATTTTTTTTTTTTTAGCGAATAGTAAATTTTGGAAAACTTCTTATAGATATTTTTCCTAACTACTTTTTATTGTATTCATTCCTAAGATTGGTTCCCAAAACACTCTAACTTTTTATTTTCTTAGATTATATATATACAGTGTAACCCGGATATAAGAGAGTTGTCGGGACCGGAGAAGAAGTCTCTTATATCCGGGTTTCTCTTATATCCAGGGTTGGTCTATTTTGTTTAGGTAAGTATGGGAACACTTTGGGACAAGAGAAAATCTCTCTTATATCCGGGTTTCTCTTATATTCGAGTCTCTTATATCCAGGTTACACAGTATATATATATATATATATATATATATATATATATATATATATATATATACACCTAAACACACACACGAACATAAAATTCCCCCAATCTCTGTATAGTGAACTCTTTTGACAACATAGTACAAATATAATGTTTTACTAAATTTAATGAAAATTGAGAATTTTTTACTGACGAATAGAATATTGTTTTTTTTTTGTTGTTTTTGCTGTGTGTGAGCGAGTGTGTGTGTGTGAGTGAGAGAGAGAGAGTGTATGTGTTAATGTGTATGGTAGAGAGAGCGAGAGAGTGTGTGTATATATATATATATGTGAGCGAGAGTATGTGTGTGCTTGAATGAGAGAGGGCGCGTATTAATATGTATGTGAGAGAATGTGTGTGTGAGTGTCTTTGAGTGTGATTGTATGTGAGTGCGTGCGAGCGTGTGTGAGTGTGTGTGAGAGTGTGTGAGTGCATGTTATAAAATGACTACAAAAATAGCCATTTTGATTCAACACCATCACTTGATGAGACACCAGACGTTTTTAAAACAAAATGGCTATTTTGGTAGTGATTTCATAACATATTTATGATATAATTTTCGAATAAATTACATTTGCTCTACTCTGTATTGAGCAGTCTTTTAAAAATAGTTTTTAGTTATTGTAATTTATTCCGTATATACCAATCCTACATTTGTATATATATATTTATATATATATATATATATATATATATATATATATATATATATATATATATATATATTCATACATGTTTCATTAAATAATATAGACAATTGTTATCTATCTAAAAATCTTTTAAGCAATATACATCAAACAGATGAAACCTAACCTAAACAAAATCAACTATGGGATCTCTACAAATATCCTTAAATGTCTATAATTGATAACAGAAGCCATTGATTTATACCAATGGCTTCCCATACTTAATACTTCTCGAATTCACCCTCGCGTGGTCATGTATGACGTCATGAACTGCGGTGCGATTTTCGCTTCTAGCGTCTTATATGCACGTGTTTATCGTTGCTTGGAAATCATCCATGGAAACAATCACAGACTATCATCACTGTCTTTCCGTATATTGCTTAATATGTTGTACAGTAATTGTCATCTTTGATAATGGCTTATGTAAGCCGAAATCTTAGATTGTATTAAAAAAATATGGATCAATATTGTGAATTTCTTTCTTCGTTCAACGATAATGTTATTAAACTTATCAGACGTTATGAAAAAAATTTACATAAAACAAATAGACAACACTTGTCTATATTATTTAATGAAACGTGTATGAATGAAAAGATACTGCCTAAATACACACAACACACACACACACACACACATATATATATATATATATATATATATAAGGGTCGTGGAAATATTTCCTGTCTCGTCGCCTTTTTGCGTGTTTATATATCTAAATAAGTCTACATGTTTATGTATTATAATCTGATTGTGTATGTATTGTCTTTTGCAAGATTTCATATGTATTTATGTTGTCATGTAGTTCAGAGCAGCATTTGATCTTAACGTGTATTCCAACTTAATTTCAATAAAAACTAAATAAATAGAAAAACATATGTATTTTTTTCTTCAGTTTCTTTAAATAATTTTATAATTTTAAACTTAATATCGATTAAATTTAAAATTTAGAGTTGGTAATTTTTAATTTTAAATTTTATGGCATAATTTCATATTTATTAGTTAGAATGGATTCTATTTTAGTTTAACCCCAACACGAAAGCATGAAATGTCAAGTTTTTTGAATTCTCATATACTTGTATTTTGATTGGTCATTCCAGCTTATGTAACAGCATTTCCCCTAGCGGCGGGTGTCTGATTGGTTTGAACCTTTTAAAACCCTTTATTCTACATTCAACAACATCACTTGATAAGACACCAGAAGTGTTGAAACAAAATGGTTTTCTTTGTAGTTATTTTATAAAATATTTATCTTATAATTTTTGAATAAATAATTATATATATATATATATATATATATATATAATTAATTAGTTAATTATTTTCTTGTATACACGTCCTCATCAACTGTGCCTCCTAAACCTTAACGATTATTCAACAATCTTGCACAAAGTTAATCTCGATAATATATATATATATATATATATATATATAGTGTATTAGGACAGTAGCTCATTACTCATCCATATATTGTTAAATATAACAGACAACACACGTCTATTATGTTTGATCAGGAACCGTTCTAAACTTCGTCGGGGTGTTTTAATTTTGGGAGATAGCAATCTTCTATGTTAACATAACAGAATATGATTTTCGATGGTGAATATCATTGTTTAAGTGTATATAACTACTCTGAAGATGGATCATGTGAGCCGAAATCTTAGATCAAGGAACAGCATAATAAAAAATGTACAAATGTTGGACAGCTTTTGTGTTTTGTCTTTATTTTCTAGCGAAATCAAAGCATAACATAGCAAAATAAACAAGGCCGCGATAAAGAATAAAGATGGACTTTTTATTATTATTATTATTATTATTTGTGTGCGGGTCCGTATCAAATGTTCTACAGCCCTGTGCAGGTCCAAAATGCGCTGGTTGCGGGCCGCTGTTTTAAACGGTTAAACTGGAAATTGTATATGTTAAAAATATTATAAACTAAAAAAGATAAAGGGACATTGGTAAAATTGACGATAGCATAATAAAACGGATTCGAAAATTTAACAAATTTTCTAAAAAATTTATAGGCAGAACTTGTTGATATTACTTAACGAACAATGTTGGAAAGAATTTCTACCGAAATACACTTCTTTTAATATATTTATATGTGTGTGTGTGCGTGTGCGTGCGTGTGTGTGTGTGCGCGCGCGCGCGCGTGTGTGTGTGTGCGCGCGCGCGTGTGCGTGAGTCTGCGTGTGTGCGCACGCGCGTGTGCGTGAGTCTGCGTGTGTGCGCACGCGCGTGTGCGTGAGTCTGCGTGTGCGTGTGTGTCTGTGTGTGCGCGCGCGCATGTGTGCGTGCGTGTGTGTGTGAGTGTGCATGTGTGTTTGTGTGTGAGTATGTGCGTGCGCGTATTATGCAGTTTTCATTAAAGATCACTGAATGTTCTTTGTTTAAGATTTTATCTAATTTTTCTACAACTCGGGAAATTTACATGTTTTTCGGGAAGAATTTGAAGATAAATTCTTCACTGTTTTTCTGTGCGTGAAAACCACTGCTGACGCACAATGCATCCATATAGACTCAACACGACACATGCACGCATTCAAACAACATGCACCACACAAATAATTTTTTTGATAATAGTTTGTGAAAGCCGAATGCGTTCAAAATACATTGGATAAGTTATGTTGGGAGAAAAAAAAACGTCCTGGCTAGAAAAATGAAATAAAACATTGCCAAAAAACAAAGAATATAACCAAACATGTACTGATTAAAAATTGTTGTTTAAATATATGTTATATATGTAATACTACGGATAATAATTATGTAAAGAAAAAGCATTTTACAGACATCAACAACACAATAAGAATAAAGAAGATGTGACTTCATAATGTAAAAGACATAAGGCATTAATACATATCAAATATTGACAAAAACAGACTCATTGTTTACTATTATGTTGGTGCAAAAATAATGTCGTTTTTGACTTTCAACTTAACGTCAAAAAACGGCATTATTTTTTGCACCAACCTAATATTTAAACGTAAAACATCCAACACGATCATTAACTGCAATACAAAAGTGAGAACAGAAATATATTTATCCAATGTATATATAAATTTATTTCCTCTCTCTCTCTCTCTCTCTCTCTCTCTCTCTCTCTCTCTATATATATATATATATATATATATATATATATATATTGTTAAATATAACATATTACGAATGTCTATTATCTTTGATCATGAACCGTTCTAAGCTTCGTATAATAGCTTTAGTTTCGGGAGAAAATGAAGACAAAAACTGTCCAACATTTGGATATTTTTTTATGGTGCTGTTTCTCGATCTAAGCTTTCGGTTCCCATGAGTCATCATCAGCGTGGTTATATGGACATTACAACAGACAAGTCCACCATCAAATGTAATATCTTGTTAAGTTTACATAGAAGTTTGTTATGCGACGATAACGGTCGCGCCATAGCAGATGCAGGTTGTAAATTCGTAATGCGGTTCTACGACGTCGTACATGACCACGTGAGAGAAAGAAATGTTATCAACAGAACCATGTGTTTAAATGTATTGCAACAAGTTGGAAATTGCAGTTGGGCTTGTCGCTTAATGTCTTCTGATTAGCAACCCCTATATTTATGCCACAGAGAGACAAGATCACTTACTTCCGATGTTTGCAGTAAGATTGCAAAGACCGATCAAAGATTACCTGGGGGGTTGTGACACTGTATCCTCAGCCACTGTTACATCCCACTGAGCAAAACCTCAACTCAAGCATGCTTATCGGTAGGTCCTACAAACCAGTCCGTTTACATTTTTAAAATCCCGGAATGATGTTAGGGCTCGAACTGCGTAAGGTGATGAAGATAAAAGCATTTATGTTGGATGGGATATACAGTCTACCTAGGCACTCATCAAACTTAATGCCAGGGTGCTCTGGTAGATCTTAACCTATCCATCTATGCATGCATTTCTTTTTGCCTTTCTAGACGTAATAATATGGCACTTGGGAGTACAAATGTGTCTGAGAAAAAGGTTCATTTTGGCACAGCTTGAAGAAAGGTGTGCATTGTATTATTGTGTGTGTGTGTGTGTGTGTGTGTGTGTGTGTGTGTGTGTGTTTGTGTGTGTGTGTGTGTGTGTGTGTGTGTTGCCTGAACAGAGTTTACCTCAGTGAAGTAGACGTTGGCCATTTCCCAAATGTACTGCAAAGGGTGGCTTTCATGTAGTGGGAAGCCAAACATGCACCAAAATACCACATTACTACTTGTTATGGTCCAAGGTTAGGACCATGGAAGAACAACACGGAACACAAGAGTAGAAATAACAAAGAATATATTACACGAAAAATAATACAAGAAGTGGAAGATTTTAATATGACTGTCAGACTGGTTTGGAGTGCACTACTATCAGCTCGACTCGATTCAATACCGATATTTAAAAGCCCCCCCGGAATGTATGTGGCACAAGGCCGAGTTTAACGTGGGTTCCTCTGAGCCCGTAGGCTCGGCCAAAAATATACCCTTTGAACCCGCCTAGACGGGTTCAGGGCCTGTCTACCTCCCCGGACGAAACTTTCCCCTTCGGCAAAGCTTCGTCCGGGTTCCTCTTTGCCAAAGCAGAGAGTTCGACAGAAGTCGCACACAGTCAGAGTCGGGTGACTCGATTCAATACCGCTCGTCTCTCTTGAGAGGCGTAGTATACATAGCGTTGGGAAGAGTTCATTTTGCCGTTCTAGGTAGGGACCATGACACTACTGATGTATCTGCCAATTTGATACTGGATTACCTAATCTCGGCTATTTTCCTGCTGCAAGCATCTAATCCATATTTTACGTACCTTCAAACATACTTGATGGATTTCACTTGAGTTGCAGATCTTAACATTCATGTGGGCATTAAATACCTTTGACAGCAATGGACAATAGGGTACTATACACCCGTTGTCAAAACTGCTCTGCGAGCACCGGACCTAGCTCTGGCTACCCTAAGCATTTCCTACATTTGCTCAGGTTTTTCAGCTGCTCTGCGAGCAGTAGATCTAACTCTTACATTCCGAAGACTTTATTGTCTCTGATATTCTACGGCCGTCCTGGTTTTTTCTTGTCTCTGTTCTAATCATTCAACTTCCCGATGAAAGAATTTCATGAACTTTCGGGCTGCATATATGTTTCTCTGTGTTCCGCTATCCTCAATGGTTCTTCTTAGAGAACCTCATGCATTTGTTTTCTCTTGAGTTACTAAAAAATCTTGTTTAATATTGTTCCTCCATTTTCCATAATACCACATACGTAATATTTCAAACTATTTTTGCAGTGTTACATTAATATTGTAAAGTTTTCCTATTTTTAAGGCAATTCACCCCAAGCAAGGCGGGAGTGCCACTAGCACGCAAGGGGTTACAGAGGACCGAGAACAAGATTAAAGAGGCGTGTATGAGGAAAGGATACAGAGAAAGACGGAGAACAAGTTCAGAGTTTCAGATGTCAATTGACATTACACTTGAATATTTGGAGATTAGAGTCATCGGGGAAGCAAGTAAGGGTAAGGGAGTTCCACAGACGGGAAGTGCGAGAGAACAAGCTGTTTGAGAAGAGACAGCTATATTTATCCATTTTGTCAGTGAAAGGGTGGAGCCGAGTTGTCAAACTGGTAGCTCGCTTAAAATCATGCAACCTAAGAACCAAAGAAAGTAGCTCGTCGGAACAATTGCCGTGAAAACAATTGTAGAAGAGAGAGATGGAAGCCACTGAACGTCTGTGGGAAATCGATTGTAGACTAGATGCCCAATCGGGACCATATTGCATATTCATCTCTGGATTTTGCCGAAGATCTCGAGGCGTACAGCGGGAGCACTAGTCCATATATGACAGCAATTTTCTATGCAAGGACGGATGGTTGATTTATAGACATGAAGGACGAGAAAAACTTTCTGGCATGATACAGACAACCACCTTTCCTTGTGGTATATGAAGCTATTGATTCAATGTATTTATTCCACCTTATGTCAGCGAACAGCGTGAGACCAAGCAGTCGTAACGAGGCGCTCTCGAGGTGTTGGGAATCAGCCATTTTGATAGGAAGCAGGGAGGGTTCTTTGTGGTGGGTAAATGAGAGCAAATTCGTTTTGGACATTGAACGAGTGAAGAGAAATGAAACTCTTCACATGACTTCTCTTCTCTTGTTGCTTTCATTTTTCTCCTTATTTTAAATATAAAAGGATTTCGCATAAGATCGCTATTTTTTCTTCCTTTTTCTAGAATCCACGGCTAATTCCTGTAAAAACAACGTTTTCATAGGTAAAAAAAATTCACATAGGCTCGAAAATTTGCTTTGTCTTTTTCTTCAGCAAGCCAGGAAATCTCTTTGAACTCGAAAATTTTCATTGGTTCAAAGACAATTTCACATAAGCTCGAGAATTTGTTTTGTCTTTTTCTTCAGCTCACCGGAAATCTGTTTGAACTGGAAAATTTTCATTGATTCAAAGACAATTTCACATAGGCTCGGGAATTTGCTTTGTCTTTTTCTTCAGCTCACCGGGCAATCTCTTTGAACTGGAAAATTTTCATTGATTCAAAGACAATTTCACATAGGCTCGAGAATTTGTTTTGTCTTTTTCTTCAGCTCACCGGGAAATCTCTTTGAACTGGAAAATTTTCATTGATTCAAAGACAATTTCACATAGGCTCGAGAATTTGCTTTGTCTTTTTCTTCAGCTCACCGGGCAATCTCTTTGAACTGGAAAATTTTCATTGATTCAAAGACAATTTCACATAGGCTCGAGAATTTGTTTTGTCTTTTGCTTCAGCGCGACGGGGAATCTCTTTAATCTCAAAAGTTTTCATTAGTCCAAAGAAAATTTCACACGGGCTCGCGAATTTCTTTAAATCTTTTTCCTCAGCTCGTTCAAATCTGAAAGGATTGATTAAAAGAAGCTATTATCATTTTGTACAAATACTAATCTTTAAAAAAGGTATGTTTATGAAAATTGGAAGTAATGTAAATTTCTTTTTTTTTAAAATACTGGTCGTTGAACTGGAAAATTTTCATTGATTCAAAAAAATTACACATAGGCTCGAGAATTGTCATAAACTTTTAGATTCATTGATTATTTTTGGAATTGTTTTTTCAGAGCTCACTGGGCAACCGGAACTATCATTGATTCAAAATAGACTCTTCCAAGTCTGATATTAAGTATGCGATACAACACTCTTTGAAGAGAGAGACAGTGAGAGCCAAATACGACTACTTTTTCTTCATTGGACACTTTGAACTGGAAATATAGTAAGCTCCAGGCTCGGAATTTGTTTATCTTTTCTAACCAGTTGTTAATATATCTTTCTTACATCTAATCCGTGTTCCGTGTTTTCCTTCTGCGGTCCCAACTTTGGCCCCACATCAGTAAGAATAGTTTTACTTAATAACAGTGCATTGATACTGAATTTTAAAAGATTTAACATTTTTATAAATTATTGTAATTTAACTTGTAAAGAAAAAGAAAACAATTCTTTTAAATATTCATTTTTCATCGAAATTTTGTTTAGGCTTCAGACAATATTATCCTTAACTTTAAGATATATTATTCATAAAAAGCAATTAAAATCTTTTCTAATTCAGCAATGTCTTAGGTTTATTGTGTTTTGTATTTTACAATTCAGATCTCATTAATCGTTCGATTTTTGGTTGTTCGTTTTTCTTTTTTTTTTATGCTTTATCCTTTATTAATTTGTTTTATTTTTTTTATCATTTTTTTAAAAATTAGATTCATCATTCATTGTCCTCCTTGAAATATTTTTTTTATAAACTTTCCCATAGGCTCGAGAATTTGATCGGTCTTTTTCTTACTGGGAAAAACAAACATACACACATATACAATATTACTTTTATATAGAGAGATATAATGCTCGTTACGTTAAACTGAACTTAAAGGACAGACACGCACACAGAAAATGAAGTACACTTAAAGGACAGAATTAAAATTAAGTAAAATCTTTGCAAAATAAACGATGCATACAGATATTCCGTACAAACTATCTATCGCTCGACTACCAGTATTGGCACTAAATATATATATATATATATATATATATATATATATATATATGTGTGAAGGACAATGTGACCCCCACATATATATATATATATATATATATATAGTTAATGGACTTATTTTCAAATCTGAGAAAAACAATTCTTTTTTTTATTCAAGCATTTTAATGACTCAATAAAGAAAAACAAATATTTTCTTTATGTCTTTTTATTGTGAGTATTTGCAAAACGGTATCCATATATAGATATTTAATGTAGTATCTATTTCAAACATGTGTATTTTTAAAGATATTATTAAAAAATTCATATATATATATATATATATATATATATATATATATATATATATATATATATATATATATATGCAGGGTGTGGTGGATGAATTGGCTAGTTTGCGCAAAAATGAAAATAAAACGGACATCCAATTTTAACAGATATTACCACAATAATACAAACATATCTTGAAATTTTAAAGAGTACATTTATTCAATATAATCGTCATTG
Source organism: Acanthosepion pharaonis (assembly GCA_903632075.3). Taxonomy (NCBI): domain Eukaryota; kingdom Metazoa; phylum Mollusca; class Cephalopoda; order Sepiida; family Sepiidae; genus Acanthosepion; species Acanthosepion pharaonis. The sequence continues at coordinate 647,552 of CAHIKZ030004545.1, forward strand.
GCTTTAATCACAGCCTCTAGATATATATATATTCGAATATCCTATATCTCCTCTGGACAGTCTCCTTGTTTAAGCATTTTGGTGAATGCTGTCATAATCCTGGCTTTCAGTTCATCTTTGGTGTAGACATATAAGGATTTTTTGTTCTATTTCGCTGGTCAAAGATATTATTAAAAAGTAATATACATAATATATCAATATATGGGGATATATACCTTTGGGAGTTAGGTGGCTAGATGTAAAACGTGATGTGGTCGCACAAATTCTTTTGGCAGTCATTGACATTTGTTCTCCTGTTTGTGTGACATCGAATCTCCTGCATTAGAATCCTTGTTTCTGTTGGTCAAGACATAGGCTCTTGACCCAGAGCAGCACTACGCTACTCAAGGCACTTGATCAAAGGGGTCCGTTTTATACTTGAACAAGGCATTCATGTGTCAGGGAGACACATTCTTGCCACTCAGGGATGACCTCAGCGTCCACATGTATATTTGCATCCGCTTTATCCACGATATTGACCATTTTCTCCATATATAATGCCATAAAACTATATTTTTATCATATATATATATATATATATGTGTGTGTGTGTGTGTGTGTGTGTGTGTGTGTGTGTGTGTAATCAAAAATATTACTTTTATGATAAACGATATATTCTCTGCCGTAGACAAACGGGAGCTGCCTTGGTTTCGCATGAAGATGCCTTTATGTAACATGTCAGTTGTCTGATAAGATGAAAAGATTATTGCCCGTACGTGTCTAAAACATAGAATAAATGACGTGTAGGTGTCCGAAGGGTTAGAAATTCTTCGATTGGTCAGCAATCGGAAATATGACTTTCAGAAAATAATAGATCTACTCCGATAACTTTTCGTGTCTGTTTACACGCCAAACATAATCTTTCGCACACTCTCTCTACATTGATGTACATCAGGTTGATGCAAAAGTTGCCAGCATCTTCTGACAAAATATTTCCCTTACATATTTCCATAGCATTATTGCACAATCAGCAGCTTTAATGGCATTTTGGAAGTTAACTGTATAGATCATGTCAGTTATGATTTTCATTTGATAAATTTTCATTAGCTTCACAAATAAATCATTGAAAATAGGGAATATGCCTGTCATGGCTATAACTGTATGGAAGACAAAATGTGGTCACCAAACCCTATGGAATGACGAAAAAATACCAGACAGTTAAGAAAACATAGACATCTGAAGGTATGAGAGCATATGTTTTGCAATGAAAACCTCCTCAGTACGCCTAGCGTAGAAATAAATGCTTCATGCGAGTCTTTACTAAAGAAGGAAAAAGAAAACGACAGCTAGTAGCCAAAGTAAGAAAGTAATTGGCGGCGAAGGCGCTCAAGCGTGACAACAAAAGAAGCATCCGCAGCAGGGGGTAGAGAAATAACCTCAGGTCAAAGGCTACAAATTCTAGGCGTGTCCCACGAGAAAATAGCCTGGGCGGGGTAGTACAGTCTCAAGGCCAGCAATAACTGAGCACACCTAAATAAGATCTACACGATATATCCCTAAATATAGAAAGGCAAACGGGAACAATGTGCACAAGTAGAAGAAGGCCGGAGAGAACAACTGCCGAAATTTCGTGATAATAACAAGAAAGTGACGAAATTAGTCCGAATATAAATAATGGTAACTTATCATCGCAGAAAAATAGGATGGAATTTTCTATCGCAGATAGGTTTTCAACATCTTCAGGACATATTGAAACGGAACGCTGATCTTGAAAAATTTCAGTTGTTTGTTTTGATTAGTCTTACTCTTATGTCCATCGTCTTTTCATGTTGAATTAAATATAGTCTAATGTCAATTATGTTTTATGAATATGTCCTGAAGATGGTCTACTAGACCGAAACGTCCGACGTTGATATTATATTAACATTAAAACAGCATAATTGCATAATAGGATTTTTGTTGTTTTTTTTCCGTATATTTATCTTCATATATATATATATATATATATATATATATATATAGAGAGAGAGAGAGAGAGAGAGAGAAAGAGACTGAGAGATGTATGTGTATGCTTGTTTACACATATATTTTACCATCCCCTAAGATAACAGTCTAACTCTAATTTCATTTTCGTTAAGTGGAAATATATTCACACATGTTTATCAGGACAATTCTCTTTCGTTTTAAGCTTCATAAAAACAACACACAACCAAAAATTTCCTCCTATCGTCAAAATTATGCCTTTCAAGGAATCATTTGTGAAATCTACTGTAAACAATCTTATTCATACACCGCTGGGTACATATGTGTTGACCGAAAGACAAATAACAATTTCATTTCGTCCTAGTTTTCTTATTGATATTCCAATCTTCCCAAACCTCGTTTATTTACTTAAAATGGCAAAATTAATTTTTGAGTGTGCCAAATGGTTTCAACGGTCACTAAAATAAAATAACATCATTAACGCATACATTACATCTGCATGAATTAAAGGAATTTTAATTTAATTGTATTTAATGCTCACTGATACTCCTAAGATTATATATATATATATATATATATATATATATATATATATATATATATATATATATATATATATTATATATGTGTGTGCGTGCGTTTATCAGTGTCAGTGTCTCTGTGTGTCTATGTGTGCTTGTCGGATGGACAACAGCAGACAATAGAGACAAATTGAAAACTTTATAAACAACAGGGTTCTCTGGCTTCTTCAGGTTAAAATACAAGATAGATAAACTTGGATGTAAGGCAAAGTGCAGTGTGATCTCTGAGGATAAGTAGGGAACATGAATTAAATTATCTTCTCGGATATAAGAGAAACCCGGATATAAGAGACTTCGTCTCCTGTCCCGACAACTCTCTTATATCCGGGTTACCCTATATATATATATATATATATATATATATATGTGTGTGTGTGTGTGTGTGTGTGTGTGTGTGTGTGTGTGTGTGTGTGTGTGTGTGTGTGTGTGTGTGTGTGTGTGTGTACGTGTGTGTACATATATTTCTTCGGTTAGTTATTCTAAACATCTCTTGACAATGAAAATGTGCCCTAAATTTTGAGTGGAATTTTGAAATTACTCTTTAGGACTTCGAGCATTTTAATTTTCGTGTCGCTATGGAATCATATTTTTTTATAAAATACTTATAATTTAAGCTCTACTTCTGTATCGAGCATTTTTTAAATACTAACATAAATACTAAAGAAATTTGGATTATTAATCTGTTCTTTCCTATTACATCACTATACATACATATATATATATATATATATATATATATATATATATAGATATATATAGAGTCGATTATAGATAGATAGATAGATAGATAGATAGATAGATAGATAGATAATATTAGTGGTAAATATACACATACATATGCAAAATATATAAATATATATTTACGATATAATTATATATTTACGATTCCATTGGAATAAATTATGACCATGGAATATTAGTGTTTAAGCCTTTTTATTTATATATATATATATATATATATATATATATATATATATATATATATATATATATATATATTTAAAAATATGTTTAGTGGTACAAAATTTTATCACTGCTATAAACAGACAATAAATTAGTTTTATTATTACCACTCATGATAATAAAAAGTAAAATTGAAAAACAGGCTAGCTAACCGGTTTCAAACCTCGCTCAACAGAGCTAAATCGAAGTTAATAAAGTAAATCATTTAAAAAGAACAATAGACAAAGTGTATTGGGGAAACATATTTAGATGGTAATTAGTTTGAGGCCTAATACAAAGTACTTCTGTTTACATAGAGAAAGCTTTAATGATAGAATATAGATGGCCTCCAACACTTTTAGGTGGCAATTAGAGTGTGACCTGCTAAGGATGGTAAAAAGATATATATATATATATATATATATATATATATATATATATATATATGATGAAATAATGTTTTTGTAAGTATGTGCAGTGACGCCCAGATTTTTTTTTATTTTAATGTCAAACAATAATACAAAAATCCACTAAAAAGTTTTAACACTGGACAATATTATTGTCCCTCTTGCCTTCACAATCACTTACTCCTACGGACGATTATGAGTATGTCCCCATTCACATAAATACATTAGTAAATACTGTATGTTGGTCTGCAGTTAGAGATTCGTCTCCAGCTGTGCTAATCAAACTCTCTGCCTCCGGGCAGAGAGAATCCCCAGATGAGGCTATGTCGGAGGGCAATGTCTCCTCTCGGGAAACAGCTACCCGACCCCGTTTGATACAGCGTTACCTGGAAACTTTGGCTGAGGTTACGGGCTCGGATACCCCATATGAAATTCAGCCTTGTGCCACATCTGACCGCGTGGTGCTATCGGTAGATATCCAGCAATTGGAGATTCATTGTTGAATTCGCTTGACTCCTAGCAGTTGACTACTACTTCTACGCGCCACTGGCGAATCTTATATATGTTATTCGGGTCCTAAGTATTGTCGTTCATTACCAACCTTCGTGTGATTATTCTATTCAGTAAACACACCTAGGTTACAACAATCTCATCAATCATTTATTCACCTTCTATATTGAGTGGCTCATGAGCCTTTTGACAAAAATAGTTAACTGCTCTGTACAAAACAATATTAATGAATAATTATTTTAAATTATCTTTTCAGGATTTTAATGATTCTTTCAATTTTATATACTCAATGTATAAATTTTGAATCAAAATTTGGTTAGCTTTCCAAGCAATAAATCCAACCCACAAAATGAAAAATTAGCAAAAATCAAGGAGTTATTCACATTTCGTAAGTGCGGATAATATTCTAGGTACTTACAAGGAATTTTTTGCAATTTAAAAAAAAAATTAAAAATCTGTTTCTGGCTTGTTTATCCGGGTAAGCGCGAATGTAGACCTCCCACTTAGAAATAGTACACCCGATTCGCCCACATTGCGGTGACCGAAAAGGTCAGTACAACCGGAAGGCAATGTAGGGACTTGCTTTGAAAGAATTCGGTGTGAATTTTAGTAAACATAAATTCTTTTTTATTTTGAGGTGAATTAATATGTTGGCATGAATTAACAGAAGAGATCCGTTTATTTATGGGGGAGATCATTTCAAATATGTGGCTTCCCTCTGTCTTTTCTACAACTATTTTCAAGGCAAATGCTCTGACGAGCTACTTTCAATGGTTCCCAAACTGCAAGAATTTAAGCGTGCTTCTAATTTTATATCTCGGTCCCAACTTTTCACTGTCGAACGGTTAAATTTAGCCGTCTCTTCTACTTCAACAGCTTCTTATCTCGCACTTCCCGACAGTGGAAGACCCTTCCTCTTACTTACTTCCCTGATAGCGATAATCTTCAAATATTCAAGTGTAATGCCAATCTTCTGATGCCTTGATCCAGATCCCCATCCTTCTCCATATCGTTTCCTCAAACACCCCTACTTATTCCTGTTCTCAATTTCTGTAACCACTTGTGTGCAAGAGGCACTTGATTGGGAGTGGTATGCTTAAATAAATAAATAAATAATTTGTTACAAATATGTCGGAGGTTTTGTGCATCCATTTGATACGTAATGTTTCGGTTGTCATTCATTTTTTATTTTTCTAAAACGGAACAATAATATAAAGATCGTCGCTTGAAAGACTAATAATTTGAAAAGATGTTTACAATGCGCAAACATGTTTATTCTACAAATGTAATCTAGAACGAGAGGAACACCAAATCGGAACTATCACCATACCACCTTGACGGTGTGTACCATCCGCATTCACTACGTGTTGCTTCGAACAGCTTCTTTTCTAGTACTGTTAATATGTGTAACAGACACTCGTGAGGATGATTTTCTGATCACTACCATCCTGGGCTCTTCAAATCGAGAGTCAAGCGATATCTATCCTACACGTCCTTGTAATATGCAAGCCCCACTTCTTCCTTCCCTTACAGCAATCTCACTCAGTAGCCCTCTGTCTTGATTGGCACTTGTGTCTTGTTTTGGGTAAATAATTCTAAAAAGCAAAGAAAGTTTAATTAGTGCAAGAAAGAAGAAAAGGAAGAAGAAAAAGAACATTGAAGGAAGAAAGAAAGGTAAATTAAAACGAGTGTATAAAAAGTAAGGTAAGACTGTAAAGAAAGTTAGAAATTAAAAAAGAATCCAGAATAGAAATATTAAAAGGAAAACACACACACATATATATATATATATATATATATATATATATATATATATTATGAATAAAAATGACAATAGGAAAACTGGTAATTGCTGACGCGTTTCGTCCAATGTGGACTTTATCAAAGCAAAATACGAAAATGAAATTAAATGAACAACGTAACTAATAAAAACAAAACAGAATGTACCTAGCAACTGGAATGTAGAGAAACGCTATTTTCATATTTTTTAAATGAGAAATAACGTCAGAGATTGTCACGTGTGGAGAATATTGTCATTATATCTGTGTTGATGTATTCAACCATTTTCTTTCGATTTTATGAATCTGTTGTGCATGTTTGTTTGTAAGACCATTAATTTTGTTAAGAAAGGTGAAATAGGGAAAAAGCCTGGGCGTAAATTGATATTTGGATAATTTTCTATGGCGGCACTCTCCAAAATTTTCCTTCTGAGTGACAATCTCTGACATTATTTCTCATTTAAAAAATATGAAAATAACGTTTCTCTACATTCCAGTTGCTAGATACATTCTGTTTTTGTTTTTATTAGTTACGTTGTTCATTTAATTTCATTTTCGTATTTTGCTTTGATAAAGTCCACATTGGACGAAACGCGTCAGCAATTACCAGTTTTCCTATTGTCAGTTTTATTCATAATATTGTCTTCTCTACCGATTAAATCGGAGAAATTTTCATATATATATATATATATATATATATATATATATATATATATATATATATAAGAGTAAGATCATACAGAAATAGGAAAGATGAAGAGAAAAAGACAGAAGGAAAAAAAATTAATTAAATGGGAAAAGAAAGAGGCAAATAAATGAAAGAGCGAAAATCGAAACAAAAGCGAGGAAGAAAGACAGAATGAAAGAAGTTTCGAAGGAAATACAGTAGAAAAACGGGAAATAAAAGAGAGAGAAAAATTAAAGAATCAAGGGGATATTAAAAAAAAAAAATGAACGATAGGAAAGAAAGCCAAAGACAAATTAAAGAAAAAAAATGAAAAATGAAATAAAGATCGACAGTAAAAATAAATATTGTGAGAAGAAAGAAAGAAAGACTTTCGAATGAAACAAAAGAAAAACGGAAAAATATAAGCCTTGAAAGAGGTACAGAGAAAATTAGAATAAAGAATAATGAAATGTGATGAAAAAGGATATTGCTGTAAATGATTCCTCCTCCTCCTCCTCCTCCTCCTCCTCCTCTCTTCCTCCTCCTCTTCCCTCTCTTCCTCCTCCTCTTCCGCCTCTCTTCCTCCTCCTCTTCCGCATCTCTTCCTCCTCCTCTTCCTCCTTCTCTTCCTCCTTCCTCCTCTTCCTCCTCTCTTCCTCCTCCTCTTCCTCCTTCCTCCTCTTTATTATCATTAGACTCCGCTGTGGAGTTTAGAGCCTCACAGCGCTCTGGGTTCCTGCTGTTGTTTCTGTACAAAATACGTTTTCCTGATCTAGTGTTGTCAGCGCCATGTCCAAACGTTTCTGAACAGAAAGACTAGACGGGTTGCCAGTCAAGTCTAGAAAACCCAGTTTGCTTTGCCTTTTAATTCATAGCTGGCGGTGGAATGAGAACTGAGTTCAAGCATATCTTAAGAGTATTTTCGTGCGAAAGAATGCAAAGAACTCGAAATGTCCAGTTTCTACGCTAGGAGCCGCTACGCTACGCGCACATTACTTAGCGCTTTTATATAAGTCTGACAAAAGGCTAGATTGGTGGGAAAATCTGAAAGGAAAGTTGAGTTCGAATCGTCCAATGGTGAAGAGTTTGGAGACGTTAACAGTGGAAATTCTAGCTTTAAAATGAATAGGAACATCGTCTATTGAAAGATACTGATTTTTCATCTACAAAACAAAATCGAGAGAAGGTGTTGTATATTTAAAAGTAAAAAAAAGAAAAAAAGAAACGAAAAGAAAATCGAATCAAATATTTTAAAATTTTCTCTTATGTTTAATGCAGTCGCAAGAGGAAACTGACGTACAAAAATAAAAAATAAAAAAGTTTTAAGGACAGTTGAAAAAATTTTCAGGAAATTGGAAAAAAAAAGAAATCGGTCCGAATATATTTGAAATAGAAAATTAATAAGCAAGCGTCTCTCTAACATAATAAAATAGTAAAAAATAAACAGCGAAACAGCAACAACAACAACAACAACAATAATAATAATAATAATAATAATAACAGAAGGAAAATAATCAAGCCAAAATTTTTAAAAATGAAATCAATTTTCACACATGATAAAATAGATTGAAAGAAGCAGAACTGAAATATAACATTCTCAAAGATAAATATTGTTTCACTGTGAATCTAAATTTGTTTCTTTGAAATTCCATATTTGTCTTTACTGAATCTAAGATCGATATATATATATAAAAAATAAATTGCTTAAAAAGTATGGTCCATGTTCATTTTACTAAGCCTGAAGCCAAACAAAGATTTCATAACTCCACAAAGAGAGAACTTGCATATTTCAGAAATTTGCTATCTGAAAATCTTACACGTTTCATACACATCTGTTATTTAAAATTAAAATATCTGCTTTTTACTATTGATAACAGAATAAAATACCCATGAGCCGCTCAAGATAGAGGTTTAATGAATTATCTTGCCGCAGTTGCATAAAAGTAAGAATGCCATATTACGAAGATAACTAGCAAATAGGATAGATAATGGTTGGCCGTAGATTTGAAGTGGATAAAATCATAGTGATCGGAGGAGTAACAGTTGTGTGAAAGAATTTTAGTAGATCTTCTTCCTTACTAATGGAATACGAAGGAAATGAATATGAGTCAGCTCAGTGTAAGTGGCGTTCTTGGCTCTAGATTTGAAGGCATGGGTTTTGTCTCTTTCTCTCTCACATATATTTTTTTCTCTTTCCTCTAAACAATTCCTCTCACTCGTATTTTTTGCTTCTGAAAAAGGTAACAAGCAATCTTATATATTTAACCATTGAACAAAAATAATCAAAATCAAGAGAGAATCAATAGAATTAAAATGTTTACAATATCTCTAATTATTATTCTCTCACTCCCTACACAAAAACACACAGTCTCCATCTCTCTCTCCTTACGCACGCACACACACACACACACATACACATACACACACATATATATATATATATATATATATATATATATATATATATATATATATAGCAGAGCCTGGCAATTAATATATAATACATGACTTAAAGGATTACATTACTTTGTTATGTTCCAACTAGGAAGGAATACAATATTATTTGAAAAGTTTTCGCTAAACACAGTACTGCCACAATTTTATCTATGACATATCGCTAATATTATATATATATATATATATATATATATATATATATATATATATATATATATATATATATATATATATATATATATATATATATATATATATAAAAATATTTTTCAAAGGTTTTCGCTAAACTCAGTACTGCCACAATTTTATCTATGACATATCGCTAATATTACATATATATATATATATATATATATATATATATATATATATATACAGAGAGAGAGAGAGAGAGAGAGAGAGAGAGAGAGAGAGAAAGACCCTGGAATACAAAGCGATTTAGAAAGAAATGCGTATATTTGTACAGAAGCCTGCATTTTTTAAAAAGATCGCAGAAATATGTTTATTCATTCATTGCACACACGAACTGCATGTCTAATTCTCTCTCTCTCTCTCTCGCGCGCGCGCTCTCTCTGTCACTCCCTCTCTCTTTTTCTCGGTCTTCGTATTTGCTCTGCTGACGAATTCAAACCAAACAAATGCTGTTAGAATGATTTGATGCAGATCGAATGTTACCACCAATCATAGCAAACAATTCAGCGCTGACATGGACACAGCATGACAGCAATTAAATACGTATAAGCCCTCTCATCAATAAAACTTTGTCTTGGATTAGGAGAGACGCACGCAGAATTGCGACAAGAAGGGTAATGAGAAAGAAAAGGCAAATCGATTTCTAAGTGTATATATGTATATGGAATATGGGGTAAAAAAGAAGAAGAATTGTTTTGTACTGTGTAGCATATTATGAATTGACACAGGAAATGTTTTCATTTTTTTTATTTCGTTTCTTTTATTAGTGATATTGACCTTTCTAAAAAAGATGCCTACATTAGGGGGTAGAGACTAGAATTCACAATTGCTGATAGACTTTTTTTCGTAAATTTAATGGATCTTATCACAATAAGAGTGAAAAGCGGAAGGAGAAAAAAAAAGAGATAGGAGAAGAAATAGCGGAACGTTGATGAAAGAGAAAATGTGAAGAAAAAGAAAGGAAGAATGAAGTACAAGTAGAGAAAAAAGAAGAAGATAAAGTAGAAAGAAAACGAGAATAGAAAAAAAAGAAGAAAAAAAGAAAACTATGAAAGAAGAAGGCAAAAGAAAGAATAATAATATAAAGCAAAAGAAATATATTCTTCTGTTTGCCGTGTATATTCAGAAGGTGAGCGATCATGGCTCTTCACACCTTCTAATTCTAGTTTACCCTTAATATGATTTATCTTTTCATTATCACTCCCAATCTATGTTATTCTAACCATTTACACAAGCTCGTTATGTAGGTTACTCACGGATTTCCTGCCCCTCTCTCTTTCTCTCTCTCTCTCTTTCTTTCTTTCTTTTTCTCTCTCTCTCTCTCTCTCCTGACTTCCATATGTCATATTCTGCAAACCTTCTTTTCTCATTATGTATTTTATAAATTTCAACTTTCTTTCTATTTCTAAGCATAAGTATCCGTTTTGTTTCCATGTTCCCTAAAACTTCTTCGTTACTCACATGTTATGTCCATTGTATTCTTATCATCCTTCTGTAGATCCACATTTCTCTTGCCTCAAGCCTTTTCTTCTTCTGTGAGAAGGTCGGTCATTACCTATCCATTCAATAAAGATCTTCCTCATGGGTTGCAAGCAGCGAACTCGGCCACACTTTAAAACCCACTACTACTAAAACGGTATTTGTTTCTTCTCATTCTTCTTCTTCTATGTAACGTGTCCCTTCAGGACGTTGATAATCATGGCTCTCCACAATTTCCTGTATCTCTCTCACCTTCAATCCGTCCTGTTTTAAAACTCTAAATGGCAAAATTTAAACTTGAATAACGCGGGGTTGAATACCTTGTCCGTCAATACCATACTCTTCGCCATTTTGAGCTTGCTTCACAGTCTCGTCTACCCAATCTCGCTCACAAGCCTTGTGGGTAAAATTGGGTAGCCGAGACTCATCAGAAGACGACGATGGTTGTTGTACCAGTACAAAAGCATATATCCTTAAACGCTGGGCAGAAAGAAATAATTTAGTATTGAGTTACAACAACAACAACAACAATAATAATAATAATATGTGAAAACGGTTACACTATTATTAACATTTCCATTTTCAGCTAACCCTTCATAAGGCACAGCATCCTTAAGAATCAACTTTAATGAGGTTATCTATTCAATAAAGATCTTCGTCATAGTTTCTACATTTGGATTTTAAACAGGGAACTGGGTTATATTTTTGTTGAAACTTGACTAATGCATGAAATAATAATGCAACATAAAATGTACTTAGAACAAAATGTATTGAAACAAGAAAGAGTACACAATATTTACATATAGTCTTTTGTATATTCCTGGTAAGACCGTTACTGGAGAATGTGTTGACTGAGTCGCAGTCGGGCAGAGTCTCTGGTTGAATCTCTTGATTCCTCCCTCTCTTCTCGGTACCAAACATATTTATATGGTCGGTACTCCACTATGCAAATTAGGTGGATCCTACCACAACAATTTTAAATCCCCAAAACATTATTTCTTTCTTCCTATTCTCCATCTTCTACATGCCGTGACACATCAGGACTTTGGCAATCATATATGAAGAGTGGTAATATATAACTGTTTACTATTGTTTTCTTTGTTTCTCATGACATTTTCCTGTTCCATATTTTTTTGCTTAACTTTTTGTTATATAAGAATAAAGTGTCGCTACCGACATTGGATTTTGAACACAGATTTCAAGAGAACAAACACAGGAGATCCCATTTGAAATAAGTAGATCACCTGATGGTAAAAGGAATGTATATATGGGAATTAGCATGACGACTAATCGATCACTATTTCTACTCTATCCTCTAATACTATACGGAAGCTAGTTTCTATACTATTTCTATATTATTTCTCTATACAGCTCACTATAGTGATTACTATACGAATCACTATTCGGTGGTTAATATTCGAGCGATTATTATCAAGTAATATTAGTGCGAGTGTTATTCGAAGGCGTATGACACCAGTATTGTTCAACGGCGTTACTAGAGTTGTATCTGCAATTACAAAGCCTCTACTGTAACGATTATTACGAAAATGGCAACGAGTATTCGTTGAAATTACTAAAGTGGCAACGAGTATTTCGTTGACATCACAAAACTTTTGAAAAGCATCTTTTGCTATTCCACTGCACCTTCGCATTTTGGTGTCACATTTTACATCTTCTGTTAGATTAATTCCCAGACCTCATTACTAAAAGCAAATGTATTTATTGTCGCCGAAAGGTTTCCTACTATACGCGTAGTGCGTTCAAACATTTTCATAATTTTTATCAAGCATAGCATAATAAGCAACGAGATATAAATAGAGATTAAAATAGTTATCTTCAGTCGTTATACTGGCTGTTCCCAATTTCTCGTTCGTTTGCTTTTTACTCTACCCTCTTCTTTTTTAATTTATTTAATGGTATATTTATTGTGAGTTCAATCCTTGATTTATGTAGTAAATTATCAGAATCATTTGAAAAAGAACTAGCAGTAGAAGAGCAAGACATTTTTTATTGAAGTTCAATCAATAACAAGGCCTAAGAGCCACACAAGGTAGAGTGTTACTGTGGGGACTTATATCTGCGTAGTAAAGAATAAACATTAGGAGTACAGAAAGAACTGGAAACCCAATCCTAAACAAGAGTTAAACTTCTACTCCTGTTCAAATGACTGGGGAGACCTGTGAACCGGGCAATATGTGAACCTACTTAATTCTGTCTATGGAGGAGAAAAAAAGATAAAATGAAATAAATAGTAACTAACGTTTCACAGTTCATGTGGAGACTTTAGGAGTACAGAGCTCAAGCAGACTTTAGAAAGAACCGAATTCTAAACAGGAAACAAGGGATAAACCTCTACTTCTACCCCCAAATCGTGTGATATGCTAATCTATTGACTCTTATTTTTGGAGCGGATGGGATAACACGAGACATAGAGAACGGAATGAGAAAGATTTCTTACATATTCTGCGAATAAAGGCGTGGGAGACTAGGGAATTACTAATCTGTCTTTGATAGCTACCATGCTAGATAGATAGATAATGAATGGACGGTGATAGATATATATATATAAATAGACACAGATAGATAGATAGATAATGAAAGGACGGTGATAGATATACATGTATGAATATACTGTGATAGATAGATAGACAGACAGACATAAACGGACTGAGATAGATAGATTTTGAAGTCAATGATATTATCAGAAGGAAGTGGGAAATAAATACAGAAATAATGTGGTAAAATTTTAAATTGTGCGTCATGACCAAATATTTTATACCTTTCAGCCAAGATATAAAAAGTCTGTTTTAGAAATACTTCTTTCAAATTTGTGAGGAATAAATTTCAAGAAATGTTTTTTTTTTTTTTAAATAAAAGAAAGAAAAGAAAACTGCAAGTAGCGAAAAAAAAATTCAAATAATACTGAAGGCTTACAACAAAAATTATGGGCCAACAATCCCACTGACGAATTCACGGGGTCATTTTTTTTTGTGCAATAAGGTTCACCTTGTAAAAGGCTCGAGAGGCACTCAAGGTAGAAGATTACGTTAGTGGATAGGATTGAAGACTTGAACAGGTTAAGATTGTAGTGGTCGGAGAAACACCCTCATGGGAGTCGGTCCTACAGTGTTTCTTGGGAAGAAGCTGGTCGAGTGGAACTTATATCTCACCGATGGAATACGGAGAGAATGCAGGTGGTTTGCTACAATGTAAGTAGCATGGCGGGTTCGAATTTTGAAGGTTAAACCTTGCAGAACCGAGTGCATTCGATATAGGCAGTTATGCAGTAGCGATAGGCTCGCCACATCCGCCTATGAAGCAAAGTACATATGTTTTAAAATTAGGCAGTGGGCTACTTAAAAAGTGATGAATGAAAGAAGGTCTCAGGTCTCCGGCTGGTCGCGCAAATCTCGTATTTCGCCTCTGGTTATGTTATCATGACCACAGCATTTGAGAATGAACAAAATTAATCGATTCTAGTTTAAGCTGATTTTCAGTCTCGTTATAACACATCCGGAGATGCGCGTCGAGAGTCCCGCTCCGCTTGCGATTGACCCGCGTCTTTATATCGTGATTGACAAAGCTTTCTCTTTGGTTGGTTGAAATATGGATTTGTGGTCTGGCGATTCTGAATATATATCTGTTTTTAGGTATGGCGAAATTTTGGTTCATTTTTTTATCATTTGTATATTTTTCTATCACTACAATATCAATGGCATCTCTGATTGACGATTTGTTACAGATCTTTGGTGAACAAAGCTTGATGATACGTTTAACACATTATTATATAGCACATCTTAACCTTGAGCTCAGAATATTTGCTTATCTATTTCTCTTTTCGTTGCAATTTCTCCCATTCATACGTCTACTTTTTTTCTTTCGGTTTTGTATTTATTTTTTTAATTCGTATAAATTCATTTGTATATATAATGGCACCTCTCCTCGTTCGTGTTTCTTTCATTTTCAGTTGCCTAGGTCTTTGGTAACGACATCAAACAAAGGTTTAGGAAGAAAGACTACATTATTACTGGAAAGAGCGAGAACACTTGCAGGATTTGGGAAATATATCTTCCTGAAAAAAAAAAGATTTAATTGAAAGATTTTATAAAGTTTCAACCAGTTGTAACACTTGCTGCTTGGTCAACAAATGCCGAATGTTTCCTTTTCTGTCTATCTTCAGTATTAATTATAAGTCCGATCGGTTCCATATGGTCAAATTGGCAGCTGAGCTATAAAAATGACGTACAATCTATTGTTAACTGGGGCAAGGAATCGCTCGTTAAATTTAACGCCATCTTTTACTCGTCCGAGAGAACCATGTTTGCCTTCCATCACCAAGACTAATTCTAACATTCAAGAGAATGACTTCTTGCATCTTCTTGGGAGAACATTTTGCCGCTGACATGAACGATTAATTGAATCTATTGCTAGGTTTGCTGCTGAGAAAGTAAGTTCACTGTGTCGGTGTAGACAATTTTTCTCACCAGACTCTATCTTACATATTTATATATCTACCATTCGTCCATGCAATGAATGTTGCTGTCACATGTGACCTGGTGCTTCTGCTATATATTTAGAGATTTTTGATAAAACAAAGAAGCATCTGTATTGTTATTGGTGCTGACCTGGCATCTCGGCTTCAGTCATTTTTTCACCACCGTAACGTGCCATTTCTATAAATATTTACAGAGTAATTGTTCCGATGATTTTTCTTCTTTTTAATGTTTTTATTTTATTCCCCATCACCACAGACAAATTCCACATATGGGAATTAGTTAGAAGTACATAGAGACTGTGAGGTATTATGGTGGCTGCAATAAGAATGTTAGGGTCATTAATCGTGGCTAGCTAAGTTTAATATAAGACAGATTGAAGAGCAACTTTCCCCTCTATTTCCTTTTGGCCTTGTGCCACATTTTTACATTATATCAAAAGAAATATTTCTTTATTCTTTGCTGCCTAGATTTAATGAATTTAAGCGCAGCACTAGATTGGCGGTTAGGTCTAATCATTTTAATGTCGAAATGGCTAGATGTAACCGTAAGTTCTAGAATAACAGTTTCTTTTTTCGCACTTCTCGACTGTGGAACATTCTTTCGTCTTCGTGCTTTCTAGTTAACTTTGATCTTGATACTTAAACGCAATGTCATTGTTATCTTCTGCCTTCTTATTTCCTGTTTCTTTGTTGTTTTTTCTCTCTCTCACACACACACAATCAGTAACATTTTGCGTCTCAGTGGCTTTGTCGCCTTGTTTCTGGTAAAATGATTAAGAAAAAGATATAGGCAATATTATCATTACCATTAATTTTAACATTGTTCCTAATTGCAAAATCAGCAAAACCAAAAAATAGGCCACCTCAGTTAGCAAACTGAGTCTTGTCTTGTACAATGCAAGTTTTGCTTTTGCCTTCTGCGAGTTGTTGGTTGAATATAAGCGATCGGTTTTCGAAGAATTACATTTAACAAAGCTGGATTTTTTTTTTCAGGAACTCGATAGAAACAAACACCTAAATTAATTTTGCAAAAACTGTTTAGAACCGATGTTTAAGATATGGCATTGAACAGAGCAGAGGCGGTGTTGCATTTTGAAAACGATATCGAATCATGATTCAAATGGGAAAAAAATCACATCAATTTTAATATTTGTGAAAACTAATTGCCACATCTGCAGACACACGAAATCAAATGAGTCGTACTTGATGTGAAGTGGATAAGGGGAGATTAAATTAATTAAGTGTAATTAAAGTTATGTTCCCTAATAATATAACTGACGAAATGATAAGGTAACTGATTATTTGTAATATTATTGTAAAAATATTTCCGCCTTTCATTTTTTTTTTTTTGTTGGTCTGCAAACTTGTGTTTATACACCAGCAGTTAGATTCAAAGTATGGTAAAGAATCAAGATTAATTTTTTAATAAAATTATTCGATGTTAAAGCTGGAAACAAGACGATAAAACTAACAGAAATGCTTCATGCGTCATCAAATAAGGTAGTTATTAACGCTAATTTTATTAATAATAATAAAAACCTAACAAAAGTAAAGAAGAAATTGATTCAACAAAATGGGAGCAGAATTACAATAAAGGCATTAAAGATAAAGTAATGACATAATAATAATACTACCCGTAAAATTGCAAATGTTTATTCAACCGTCAAGGTTTACAACGGGGGTAACAGCTTTATGTTCATACATTTCTGAAGAGGATGTTTTAATCAATGCAATATTTTCAGCCAAGATTAAAATATAAAAATTGTCAAATAATTTATTCATGTGACTTCGAGTAGCATTGGCAAACACGTAGAAACACATTCACACACACATATACACTAAAAATGTTAATCACACTTACACGCACACTCACACACACACACACACACACACACACACACAATACTTACCTGAATTAAGAAGCAATATACATAGAAAACACTTTTCAAAATCTCCAATATCCTCATTATTCCATCAAAAATGCTAAGAGAAAGGCTTACAAAATATACCACAACAAATAAAGATAACATTATTAACAACAACAGCAATAAAAATAATCTCGATAAAAACATATATATATATATATATATATATATATATATATATAGCCAGAAATTTGGAAACGGTATATTGTACTGCTTGGCATTCGCACCAGAAGCCCCAAATACGAACATTTCAGAGTGTTTGTGTGTCAAACTCAGGACAGTGCAGAGAATTCGGAATGTGTCATATGATATATCCAGTCAACATCATGACGTTTGCTGTGATCACTAGTGATGGCGTCGATATGCCTCCTTTCATTTACCCACAGAGCCTAAGACTCAACACGGGGGCCTACATCAAGTGACTTGAGGAGGTAATGCTACCTTGGGTCAAGAACTTGGCTACTGGAAGAACCTATATCTGGCAACAATAGTCTGCACCATGAGGTACAAGGAGGAAAGCCCAGTCATATGGCTGTCAGACAATTTCCGCGACTACACCACTCCTTACATCTGGTCACCTAACTGTAAGCCGCTTGATTATTATGTGTGAGGCGAAACTCATTGTAACACCAAATATGAACTGAAAGCAAGGAATATGGCAGCATTCACGTACTGAAGCAGAAAAGATGGAAGAGATTTCGAAGTAGTATAGAGACCGTGCTTAAGGCCAATGTTGATTTTATTGAATAAATTTACTCTTTAATATTTCAAGATATTTTTGTGTAGTTTTGGTAAATATATCTGTTAAAATGATATGTCAGTTTTATTTTGATTTTTCTTTAATTTAGACGACAATTTATCAATCGCACCCTATATATGTTTGTGTCTAAATAACAATATATATATATATATATATATATATATATATATATATATATATATATATATATATATATATATATATATATATATATATATATATATATATATATATATATATATATATATACATGCATGCGCACGCCTCCACGTGGTGTAATAGTTAGCAAGCTTCTCTCCGCTAAGACAATTACAACTGAGTCGTGAGTTCGATATTCGCAGGTTGCCCCATACTTTCGGCCTTGTGCCCACATCTAAGCTACGCTTGAAACCACTACTATGTGTGTGTGCGTTTACACATAACTCAATTAGATTTGCATATATATATATATATATATATATATATATATATATATATATATATATATATATATATATATATATATATATATATAATATATATGTGTGTGTGTATGTATTTATGTATGCATGTATGTAAAATGTACATATGAAATTATAATATACACCATACAATCCAGTAGCAACCAAAATTAAAATATTATTTACATGAGGGAGTAATAACGAGATCCAAAGCCAATACATAACATTTCATACCAGGTTATCAATATCTGTGCAAATGATTCATTAGACTGAACCTGAGATACATCGTATGATAAATGACTGTGTTTGCTCGGTCTTAATCGCCAAAGGCAGTCGATCATGTTATCACATAAGAAAAACACCGTCAACAAAGCAAAAAGTAAACCTGTATCGACAGCAGCCAACATGATAACAGCCCGAGGAATCCAATTAATTAAGACTCGATTTTCTCCGTTAGAAATATGTCAGTTTTCTAAGATGTTTCTTTATTTCAAAGAGATTTTGAAAAGACAGTAAATAAGCAACGCGCTTCCATCACTGAAAATGGCGGACAAAGTACTCCTGGGAAGTGCAGCTTTCAATATTAACTAATCCGCTTACTTTGACAATTTAATGGTTAGAATAAACGGGTCATTACAATTGTGACATTTATGATTGTAAGCGAAGCGAAAACGTAGTTAATTTTTATGTTATATATATATATATATATATATATATATATATATATATATATTTGTCTTTGCCGAATAAACAACATTGACTCATACAGTGTTACCCATAAATACTTATGGTCTGACGAAATGCTTTTTATTATAGAAATTTGTCTTCTAAACTAAGCGTTATTTATTTCTATATTTCTGAGCCTTACAATATTTACATAGTTCGGACTGTTATCCTCATCTTTATTGCCATATTCGCGACGTTTCCAGAAAAGTGTAACTAGAAAAATCTACTCCGTTAGATGAAATAAAGGGCTTGGTTCAAAATTCCGACGTATATTACCTAAAGTAGACTGGAGCGTACAACGGCCGAAAATTTGTGAATAAAAAAGATGAAAATATAAGGACAACAGTCCGAACAATCTAAATAGTATATGAGTAATTTATAGTGAAAACATTTTAACAACTGAAAAGTATATAAGGCGGTAATTGTGATAAAACTAGACGGCATTGAATAAGTTGCGGTTCAAAAATGTGCTTAATCCGAAGAAAAATTGTAACTTCAAACTATAAATATTAAAAATATATCATCGATTGTTTTTCTAACTTAGGATTTACATAAAAGAAAATTAATGTTAATATCTCATACTTATAGCGTAATCTTCTATGTGACATGTCCTTTCAGGGTGTGGGCCATCATGGCTCTCCACGGCTTTCTGTCCTGGTTATATCTATTAATCGTTGCTTTGCCAAACATTTACACAACCTAGTTAGGTAGGTTCTGTCTTTTTTCTCGTCTTTCTGTCGCTCTTGTCTTCAATATAGCCTGTGAACATCTAAACACTTTCTTCAATATGTGCCCTAGAAATCGCAACTCAATTTTTCCGATGTTACGTATAAGTCTTCATTTTGTGTCTATTTTCTTTCAAACTTCATCAACCATACTGATAGAAATTAGAAAGTGTTATCTCAGACAATTAATAAAGAGTAGTTTCGTGTTATTAACTCAAAAGTTGTTATGAAACCGACCAGGAACAAAAAGTCTGTATAATAAAGTTACCTTGTCAGAAAGTGAACGTAAATGATAGTAACGCATATTGTTGTCGTGAAAATAATGATATTTTATATGACTAACTTAATAAAAAAAACTCAGTTTGATAATAATTCATCGTAGATTTTAAAGACTGACTCTACAGGATGACGAATAACGAGCTACAACGGACAACACATGTAACTCGAAGGGAAAATAATGATATAATCAGGATGATGAATCTCAGGTCCATGCTTCAGTCAATGGTGTTCTCAGCCACTTTCTGTAGTATATATCGTCATCGTTTTAAAGATATTCATCTTTATTTAAGTAATGGATCTACGTTAAGAATAACTCTCTCCCGATTTAAAGGAAGGCGTTATTTCATTTCATAAACGAAAGAACGGCAACAAAGATCGAAGCAATACTGAAATTGAGCGTAAATGTTCAAGATTAATCATATAAAAAAAACAGTGGTTGCGCCACACGTACTGTTGACATCCTCCAAAATTATCTGTCGCGCTACTACGATGAATTATTATCAAACTGAGCTTTTTATTAAGTTAATCAGATAAAATTTCAGCCTAACGTTTTCGGCTGTCATGAGGGTGGAAACATAATAATGAATCAATTGCTAGGACTGATGCCGGTAAATTTGGTTCCCTGCGTCGTGCTGTAGACAGTTTTTCTCACCCCAATTTACCTTACATATTTATTAATCTACTATTAATTCATTCTTTGAACATTGCTGCCGCATATGGTCTTGTGCACATGCTCTATATTTAGAGATCCTTGATAAATTCCAAAAAAGAATTTGCATTGATACTGTTCGATAAAGTACGCCACAAAGATGTTAGAACTGCTCAGCAACTTTGACATATTTGAGAAGGATATTTGAATAATCAAGAACGTATAATGGCAGCAAACTCTCTGCATTCGGATAGAAAACGAGTTAAACAGGTATACAAAAAATAGAAAGGCGTGTAAGACAAGGATGTGTCTTCTCACCGGACCTATTTAACCTATACAACGAGGTGATTCTGTGAGAACAAGAAGTCCTACATGGATTCATTATTGGCGGCCACAAGCGTAACAGTATAAGGTATGCAGACGACAAACTATTAATAGCAGACACAGAAAGAAAGCTACAAAAATTCCTACAGAGGTTCATAAAAGAAAGCGAGAAGAAATGATTAAACATCAACTGCAAGAAGACAAATGAATGGTTGTTAGCAAAATGATGAGCCCAAAGTGCGAATTGCAAAAAAAAAAACAAAATGAAAGAAGAGATGAAATTCAAATATCTGGAAATAGGATGGAAACTTTGAAATCCGAAGGCGGATTGAGAAAGCCAAAGAAGCATTCCAAATGCTAAGATTGCTAAGAAATGGAAAAACTTCGCAAGTAAAAGAGTAATAAACTCTTACGTAACATTTGTCCTCCTGTATGGCAGTGAGTGCTGGACAATCTTCTCACAGAGGAAGAAGAGATTTGACACAACAGAAAAAAATGGTTCTTCATGCAAAGGATACGATGAACAGAAAGTGAGCAACGACAAAATTTTAGAGAAAAAGGAAACTAATAAGAAACTTATGCTTAACATCAGAAGGAAACAGTTGAGGTTTCTGGGGCACATAATGAGGAAGGAGGGCTTGGAAAATTTAGTACTCACAGGACAGATTGAGGGCAAGAGAGTCAGAGGAGAACAACGTATGGCGTACATAATAAGCTTGAGTAAAGAGGTGGCGGAACAGGAGAAATATAAAGAAAGACTAAGTTTATTAAATGTTACAAGTGACAGAATGTTTTGGAGAGCCATAATCGCCTATGGCATGAAGAAACACGGCAAATAAAGACGAAAACCATGCTGATGACAGATAAGGGTTTTCGAATTCGCTTAGCGGTATCTAGTTAAACACGTGTTTATGGTAACAACAATAGCAAGAATCGTCATCTCTAGAGGCATAATAATACTAAGATGAGAAAATTATTACTCTGTAGACAGATTTTTTCAGATATAATGTGTAATATAATAATTATTATATTGGAATAAAGTGCCTTTGCCGATACTGGAGTTTAAGTAAAGATCACCGGAGAGCAAATACAGGCGATCCCATTTTATAAGTAGATCACGTGATGGTAAATGAAATCTATATATGGGAATTAGCGTAGAGTCTAATTGAGCACTATCCGAATTATTTCGGATGTGTGCTTTTCAAACTTTTTGCCTCCGGGCAGAGTGGGACACAGACAAGGCCGAAAGGGAGAGTCTCGTCTGGGGTGTTAGCCGATCCAGTTTTTACGGGGTCTATGGGGAATTTTTGCCTGACCCTACGGGCTCGGATACACCACAATAAGTTTGGCCTTGTGACCCATCCGGACGCTTGGGGCGCTTAGTGAATATCTCACTATCCGGATTACTTCGGAGGTGTTTTGGTCAAACTCTGCCTCTGGGCAGAGAGGATCCCCAAACAAGGCAATATCGAAGGACTGAGTCTTGACTTGGGAGACAGCTACTCGACCCCATTTTTACGGCGTCGACAGAGAATTTTTGACCGAGCCTACTGGCTCGCATACCCCACAATAAACTCGATCTTTGCCACATCCGTCTGCGTTGCGCGGTTAATGAATATCTCACTGTACGGATTACTAATCGGATTATTATTCGGTGGTTACTTTTTCGAGCGAGTATTATCGGACAAGTATTATTAGCGCGAGTGCTATTCGAAGGCGCCTGACACCAGTATTGTTCAACGACGTTAATATAGTTGTATCTGCGATTATAAAGTCTCTACTACAACGAGCATTACAAAAGTGACAACGAATATTCGTTGACATCACGAAATTGACAACGGATATTCGATGACATCACAATAATAATAATAATATTTTTTTTTACAAAAATGTTTAGTGGACTATAACTTGAAGACATTTCTGATCTTAGGACTCTCGTTGGAACCCGGAAAGAAATGTGTATACAACAGAAATCAAAGGATATAATAATGTGAGATTTTGAGTCGGGCAGGAAAAATTGTTTCGAAGACAGACACACAGCAAAGCAGGTAGCTATAGATATAATAATAATAATAATAATAATACTTTTAAATATGCTGATAAAAGAAGCCATGTCTCGAAGTTAGATGAAGAAGCTGTACAAAGGGGAGGGAAGTCATAATTATATTGATAAGGATGGCTTCAAGGATGATTCTTATTCAAATTCTAATAACGTCGATAAAGAAAGAAAGGTTTGCTTGTAAATTAGATTTGTAATGCATAAGATTTCGCCGATTTCTGCCGAACAGAATCTGACACGCCTATTTGCTGATGTCGATGACAATGAAGATTATTAAAAAGAGTTGGTGGTGATGGAGAAGAGGTAATTAATATAAATTCTCATCATGATTAATTACACTGTTGCTAATGATGATTTTAATAGTGATAATGCCTGAGTTGTTATTAATAATATTTCATGAAATCATTTCATTCCTATCAGTAATGTTTGCGTAAATTCCTGACCCCGTGCAATCTATTTCTTCCTGATTTGCAGTTCATTTCTACAATAATAACGTTAGCAATGCAATTCTATAGTAAGCGATATTTACTTTAATTTAAAATAGTAAAATCATAAGCAATGTATTTTTTATCGATTTACCCCAAGCAAGGCGATAAAGTCACTCAGACACAAGGGGATACTGGGTATGGAAGAATTAGAAAACAGAAACATTACTAAGGAGCGAGAATAAATAGAATAGTCATCAGGAAGACAATATATATCGATTGAAATTTCATTTAAAATTTTGCAGATTAAATTTGGGTGGAATGCATGGAGCCGGAAGGGATTTCCACAAGCGATAGGTGCGAGAAAAGTAACTGTTAGCATAGAACTTATGGTTGCGTTTAACCAACTCAACAGTAAATTGTTAATACCTCGTCTCCAGTCTCGTACTGCACTTAAATTTATAAAATCTAGGTAACATATCGAAGTTTTCATACAAGCAATCACCAAGAAAATATTAATAGAAAATTCACAGAGAGGCAACTTTACGGCGATGTGAAAATGGCTGAACCCGAGACGCGAGGTCAGGAACAATAATATTGTTGATTCTTTTTCGGATTTTATAAAGAATCTATAAATATATAGCATGAGCCCCGGAACATATGTGGTAGCAATACTCAGTGACTGTTTCTCTAATGGCGCGAAAATAAAACTGTGATTATTGTTGCGTTCTCTTCTGCCGAAAATGCCGCCATTGTATCTGAAACGATGAGAATGAATATTTCGAAGTATTTGTCTATTAACTCCTGTCAGTGAATCCACAGATTATGGTGAAATTGTAATAGTGAAAAGAGTCGTTTCCATGCAGTAAACATTATTGACCAAACAGTTAGCGTTAAGAACAATAAAATACCGAGTAAACCCGGGATTAAAAACTGCATTCATCTACCCAAGTGAATATTATCAATCTTTACGTTTCCCGGGAAGAGATTGTGATGAACACAAAGCTAATAATAATAATAATAATAATAATATGTGGAAAATTCCTTTCGACTCAAACGGTAAATCAGAAACTAGTCCTGTACAGTAAGTGTTGCGAAACACTGCCTAGTTTCGCAACCCAAATTTTAGTCAAGGATCAATTAATAATGAAAGAAAAAGAGGGCACGCAGAACTTCTCGGTTCCCTTACACACAAAAAAAAAAGATGAGAAGAAAGAGAAGGCAAGCCTTAAGTAACAAGTTTGGCCGACCTGTGCATCCCACATCTTCCAGTAAAAAGATTACAAAAACCAGTGCTCGAAGCGGACTCGCTTTGAAAAACAAGCCATGGCAAACACCCCATCTTCCACGTCTGACCGCAACCAAAGACACACAGGTAATTTGACTTACTTTTCCACACATAATAATAATAATAAATTGTGTGAAACTGCTCATTTCCTCAGGTGTTTATTGTGAAATTAAAGGAAATATAAACACTGAGATATTCAGTATTACATAAAATCAGAATGCATAATTTATTAATTTGACTTACCTGATGTTTCGAGCGATGACTCAATAAGGGAATTTCCTGAACAGAAAATAATAATTTCTATAATATTATTTCTGTTTTAATTTATATTATTACTCCTTATTCTTATTACTAAGTTCACAGGGTTTGCGCAATTTTTGTCTTCGGACCAAATGAAAGTGCTTGGGCACCCCACATAAATAATAACTTGTGTTACATCATACATTATTATTAGTAGTAGTAGTAAGAGGAGAAGGCGTTATAATAAAACGTTATAAGCCATGTGTTATACAATGGACATGGTCATGCCGTCGGCAAAACTTCTTATCAATATTGCAAGTGCTTATATTATTGGAATAGTGGCCGTGTTTAAATTTCTGTTTAGATGTCTTTTTACTTTGAAATTTTGTCAAATTCAAAAGAATTTGAAAAAAAATTCAAAATAAAAAGACATGTAAACAGAAATTCAAACACGACCACTATTCCAACAATAATATGAGCACTTGCAATATTTTTTAAAAGGCAATTCTGTTATACACATAAAGAAAATCCAAGGAAAAAGCGCCCTATTTCACATAGAGTTTGTGATCTTGAGCACCGTTACATACCCAGGAAAACTCAATGTAATATGCAAAACAATTTTCTAAGAAAATCATTGCCCTTCATCGGGTCTGAGATAAAAAGTTGGTAAAAGATTGTATCCAAGAGCAAAACTGGAGCTAATAATAATAATAATAATAAGAAGAAGAAGAAGAAGAAGAAGGATTATAAATAGAAGAGAACAAGATAGAAAATGCTGATGTAAAAGAACAGTAGTAATGAACATGTTATGGTCCGGTTCCTTGTACCACGGTGATAGTCCAAGGTAGAACCAATAAAGAAGAACTCGAACACAGGTATGGAATAACACAGATATATTACAAACAGGAATATATAGAGAGAAGTAGAAGTGTTAGTATGAACAATCAGGTTTACTAGAGAGAACAATGTAGTCCCGACCAGTATCACTATTCCAATGTCTTACAGTAATCGTCTTAACGCGACTCTGTTTCGGACTGCCTCTGACTCGACTTGAACTACTGACGATATTCAGTCACCCCCGCCCACGAGGGCATCATGTAGCACAAGGCCGGTTTAACGAGGGATCTCCGACCCCGTGGGCTCGGCCAAAAATATGCCCATTGAACCCGTTTAAACGGGTTCAGGGTCGGTTTACCTCCCTGAAATAGAATCCGCTCTTCGGTGTAGCCTCTTTCGGGTTCCTCCCTGTTTGAAGGCAGAGAGTTCAACCGATCAGCCGGTCGAGACTTGAACGAGTGATGATATTCACTCACCCCCCCACACACTGGGGCAGCATGTGGCACAAGGCCGGTTATTAAATGTGGGATCTCCGAGCCAGTGGGCTCGGCCCCAAAATATGCCCATTGAACCCATATAAACGGGCTCAGGGCCGGTTTACCTCATTGAACGAGTCTCCGCCCTTCGGCGTAGCCTCGTTCGGGTTCCTCCCTGCCCGAAGGGAGAGAGTTCAACCGAACAGCCGGTCAGGACTTGAACGACTGACGATATTCAGTCACCCCTCCCCCACTGAGGCAGCATGTGACACAAGTTCGGTTATTTATTGTGGGTTCTCCAAGCCCGTGGGCTCGGACCCAAAATATTCCCATTGAACCCGTATAAACGAGCTCAGGGCCGGTTTACCTCCCCGAACGAGACTCCGCCTCTCGGCGTACCTCGTTCGAGTTCCTCTCCGCCCGAAGGCAGAGAGTTCAACCGACGATATTCAGTCCCCCCCATGAGGGTGTCATGTGGCACAAGGCCTTTTTAACGTGGGCATTCCGAGCCCATGGGCTCGGCCAAAAATATGCCCATTGAACCCGTATAAACGGGTTCTGGGCTTGTCTACCTCCCCGAAGGAGACTCCGCCCTTCGGCGTAGCCTCCTTCGGGTTCCGCATGTCCGTAGGAAGAGAGTTCAACCGAACAGTCGCTCAGAAAATGAGCGACTGACGATATTCAGTCACCCCCCCGCCCCACGAGAGTGTCATGTGGCACAAGGCCTTTTTAACGTGGGCATTTCTGAGCCATTGGGCTCGGCCAAAAAATAGCCCATTTGAACCCGTATAAACGGGTTCAGGGCCGGTTTTACCTACCCGAAGGAGACTCCACCCTTCGGCGTAGCCTCCTTCGGGTTTCTTCCCGCCTGTAGGAAGAGAGTTGAACCGAACAGTCGCTCAGAAAGTGAGCGATTGACCCTCCGCCTACTCCTGAGGCGCAGTATTTATTAAGTATGGAGTAGTCTATTATTATTATGGGTAAGGTCCCATAACAGAACAAATGAAAAAAAAGTAAAAACAAACGAAGGAAAGAAAGAAGCAAACGAGAAAAAGGTGTGATATAAACGAAACTGATTAAAACATAATTAAAGATGATAAAGATGTATGTAAAATAAACAGAGTAAAAATATTTTGCAAAATAGATAGGCCAAAAAAGGTTTGTAGAAGAAAAAAGAATAAAAAATGAAAGAAACTTTACAAAGAAGATATAAAAGAATAAGAAATAAATCTGCAAAAAATAGGGGGGAAAAAAAGAGTTTAATAAAATACAGTAAGTTGTTTACCTGATCTCTCCAATAAGGCTGGATGTTACATGAGTTCTTTTTGTGTTGTCCCCATAGGAATGCATATGGTCCGAGGACAAATACTGCCCAGTCACAGCGACAACTTTCACGTTGGCGTCGATATTACACCAAACCAACCTCTCTTAGTGGAATGAGGATGGTGCTCCCGCAAGTGTCGAATTCCCGGGCCCATGCGACTTCCTCCCATCTCAAATAAAAAGGAAAACAGATACTACACTTTGATCTTAGCAAAAAGGCCGAGAACGATTATTTACCTAACCTTAAAATAAGGGGTGCGTTTTTTGCTTTAGGTACCCATACACATGAATATATATGCAGGTCAAGGATAAAAAAAAATGCCCAGTCGACGTGACTATGCTTACGTTGGCATCGATATTACACCGATTCAACCTATCTTAGTGTAATGGTCTTGGATGCTGCAGCAGGGATAGAAACCCTGGAACCGAGCCCCTTCTACAATAAAGAGAGAAATACCACGTTTTCATTCCAGCCAAAAGGCCGAGAAGCGATTATAATGATTTATTAAGAATTAGATGTGGCACAAGGCCGGAAGTAATGAGCACACAGTGAATATCGAACTCATTACTCGGTTGTAAGTGATCTAACGAGAGAAGCTTGCTATTACACAACCTAGAAGCCCCTCTACCGAGAAGCGATTATAATGCAATGATAAAGAAAAAGAGAAGACGTGTTGCTGGAAATGTTAAGAAAATATTGGTTGTCAGAAGGTCCTTTTGAATAAGATGATAAAATGGAGACGAAATAGGGTAAAAGAAGAAAATAGTAATAAAAATTAGAAGCAGAATGAAAACAAGTAACGGGTGATGAAGAAAAAGGGTTCACGTATTGAAATTTAGATGAACTGGAAAAAAAAGAAGCAAGGTAAAGATAATAGTAAAAATGATGAGGACAGCGAATAATAGCCAGACAGCCAGACTTCGGAAAACTGATTAATTCAAAACCTTTTAATGAAAATCTAAATCAAAACTGAAACATTCATTCTTACTTCATTAACTGTTAGCACTGACGCCTATGAATAAAATTAACGGTCCTCGCATAAAAAAATCTTATCAATAAAGAAAAAATACACCACCTTTCTTAATTGGATTTTTCATTTTAGAAGTAATTCTAGTTCATTAAAAGATTGTTTTCTTTCTCAAAATCCCCATGAATTCAAAAATACAATTATCAAAATTTAGCACGTAAATAGGCAATTAACAGAAGTTATTTCTGGAAGCGAAAACGTAAGATCACAAGGTGCATATATGTAGAGTTTTATACCAACGTTGGAACACGTGGTACAAATAATTAAACCCTTTGATCTTTTTTTATAGAATTAGATTTCCCAATAATATTGTTTTAAAATTCCAGTCACGGTAATACGCTGAAGAAGGAGAAACTACAAGCTTCGATAATTCGAACAACATCACTGTTGTGCTGCATCCCGTGAGGAAGGAATTCCCTAGGCTTTGATACCAGACTTCTGATAATTACATCAAGACCAAAACATTCTAAAAGACTACCATTATTAATGGAAAAAAGACTAACCACAAAGCTGGAATTAATATTTTCCGACCTAAGCAATATCTGGAACAAAAGAGAAAAACATACAAGAAAAGATGTTAAAGAGCAGAACATTAAAACCTAATCTAGGATCAAATTTTAAAAACTAAGAGATTATCCATTCTACAGGCAGAAAATAGTTGCAATAGATATTTTACTTGCACGAATTTATAAAAGTAATGGGCATTATATATTGCGTTCAAATACCTGAGAATTCGTTTTCCTTGACAAAACCACTGCTAGTAAAATGAGGGAGACTTAAAAATAATAACGATGAAATAAAATCAATAAATGAGGTAGGCTAGGTTGCGTCTAAACACAGCGGAGGCCAGAAATTAAAAATATATAAATTTAATGTAAACACTTTCTGTATTTTCCGTGTTTCTCTCGACATATACTTATAACCTTTTCTTTTTTTTCTTTTTCTGTATTTGATTTTTGTTGTTTTTTTTTGTTGTTTTTTTTTTTTTTTGCGTTTTGTTCCCCCTCTTTCTATATACATGACCCCATAAACAAAATCATTATTTCATCTTTTTGGAGAAGGAAACGCGTTACACTATTTACATTATTCGTACTATTGTCCTCATCTTTGTCGTAATATTTATTACAACGTTTCGGCCATTTTACGCTCCGGCCTTCTTCAGGTGGTTGGAATGTCGAACTGAACCCTTTCTTTTGCTCACTGTGGTAGACTGTTCTAGTTCCACATGCCAGGTTTAATGGATGTCAGTTATCAGTTATCTCCTGTTGTACGCTCGGAGTCCTTGTATGTTCCACAAGATCGATTAAAAAAAGGCTTCTTCTTACCGCCGACCTGGAGTTCTTTATTTATCTTTATGGACTAGTTCATATAGTCACTGGGGGTGTACTATTTACTACACAACCTCCCCTTTTGAGATTAATACTTTTTATAAATATTTTATTTTTTATTACTATTTGTATCCCCTCTCTTCTTTCTGAAGAGCTCGCTAACGTACTTAATAGCGTTTCGCTCCCGGCTCGACTACCAGTTCTTCAGTAAGCTTTCTTTATCTGGGACTTCTTCCAGTTTCTACGACTTGTTGTGCTGCTGGCACATGGAAAACATAATATAGCATTTTTATTGGTTTTTCCAATGTTTCAGGTCTTTCACCAATGAACCTACTTTTCAGCTGATTATGGTACCTTTTATGTTCAAATCTTTTCCCTTTTATGATGTAAATAAACTTCCCGATTCTTGCCGATACTATGCCGTCTTCCCAAGTTTCTTTGCCATCTTTATACGCTTTAGCTAAAGAACACTTTATCGCCGACTCTGAAACTTTTGGTGTTGTTTTTGTTATCCATTCGTGTTTTCCGACTTGGTCATAACTTATCGAACACCGATGTTACTTTACAAGTAAACATTAATTCCACCTGCGACATGCAGGATGGTGTATTGGGGTGAGGTGTTAAACGGTAAACTCCCAGAAAAATTTGAAGTTCTCACTCATTTACTTTCTTAAAAGCTTGCTTTCTTCAACGCTCTTTTGAACGTTCCCACAAACCATCCCGCTTGTCCTTTCGACCTTGGCTGATATGGCGAGGTCATAATATGTTCAATGTAGAACCTCTTACAAAAGTCTTCGAATTCTTTACCCGTTGCGTTTTCGGTGACTATGGTATATCGTATATGTTATATTCGGTGCTAATAGGAATATATACTTGAACAACACGGTGGATAAAATAAGCAAACATTAATTCCGTCGCCGACATGCCAGATGGTGTCCTTGTAGGTTCCACAACTTGTTGTGGCGCTGGCACATGGAAAACATAATATAGAATTTTTATCGGTTCTTCCAGTGTTTCAGGTCTTTCATCAATGAACCTTCTTTTCAGCTGATTTTGGTGCCTTTTATGTCCAAATCTTTTCCCTTTTACCATGTAAATTAACTTTCCGATTCTTGTTGATATTATGCCGTCTTACTTAATTTCTTTACCATCTTTATTCTGACTTGGTAATAACTTATCGAACACCGATTTTACTTTTCTGGCAAACATTAATTCCACCGGCGACAGGCGGGATGCTGTATTAGCGTTCAGTGTTAACTTCTCATCAGATATTTCATTCTTGAAATACTAGGATGAAAATCATTCAATATTAGCTTCTGTAGCACTTTGGGTATTACATTCCTTTGTTCAAACATTACTACACCGTTGCATAGCGAGTAAGCATTTAAGTCTGGATTTCTTTTTTTTTTTTCCTTTCTTTCAATTTCTTTATTTTCGCAATTTTCCACTTTTTCTTTTATTTCTTCCAGGATAATTGGTAATTCTTGTACTAAGTTGCAAAAAATGGTCTTTTTTTATTTCCATTTCGCTTTTTATTGCTGCAATGACCGTGTCCACAAATAGTTCCTTAACTTTAGGTATTAATCTTGATAAACCATCTAGATGTTCTAATTGTTTTAGACGATTGGTACTCCATCGTAAAATCATAGTTAAATAAAATGGTACCAGAGCGTTATAGTCTATTAGCTGTATATATAGGTATTCCTTTCTTTGAACCCTATATTGTTAATAGAGGACTATGGTCTGCTTACAACCTAAAATTGCTTCCTTCTATAAATTTATGAAATTTCTTCACAGCAAATATAATTGCTAGAGCCTCTTTTTCTATCTGGCTCTAATTTCTCTCTGCTGGAAGAAACGAACGTGAGGCATGAGCAAAGGCTTTCATTTTACCGCCATCGTCTTTGTGTAAAATCACCGCACCAATAAGATACTCACTAGCATTTGACGCTTCTACAATTTCTGCTTTTGGATCGTAGTTCCTCTTTATTCTTTTTATAAGTAGATCGCTCAGTGGAGATCTCAAATTATGCATATCATTTACTTATATTTGATAGTAATTAGGAGGTCCTAGAAAACCTTCTAACGTAGTCACGTTTGTTGTTGGAGGCATATTATTAATTACACTTTCCCTCAATGGATCTGTTTGTCGACCATTTTTATCAATAAAGTGACCAAGGTATTTAATTTTCGGCAAAAATAAAACGTATTTTTCTTCACTGGGCTTGAATCCATACTCTCTTATTTTTTCCAAAATTGTTTTCACAGGTCCAACATTATCAAAACGTTGTATAGTTACGTCACTGTGAAATTGCAACCCACAAGTATTATTGACGTGATAAACCAACTCTATACCAAAAAGGAAATCGGTTAAACGTATATATTCCTCTGTGCGTATTTATGTTCGTTAATTCTGAACATTCATTTTCAATCTGAATTTGCAAATACACTTAAGAGATATCCAGCTATGAAAATATACTTTCGCCGTTTAACTTTGAAAGAATATCCTCTGGACTTAGTGATGGCTATTTATGTGTTTCGAAACTACTGTTTAATGCTCTCGAGGAATCCGCACAAACACGAATCTTTATTCTTTACATACACCGCTGGTGAGGCATACTTTGAACGGTTATTTTTGTCTATTACATCAATTCTTTTGAGTCTGTCCAACTCTTCGTTGACTTGTTCCAATCCTGCGAATGGTACGCTTCGTTTCGTCTTAAATAATGGCGTCGAAATATTATTTGAAAATACGCCTTGAATTTTGAACACTGAACAAGTTCATTTGACAGAACATTCGGAAAACATTTTTTTAATTCTTCCTTAAGATTTTCACTCTGATTTTTTACAATGGTCGCTTGTTGACTTACATTTATACCAAATACCACACTTCAAATAGATTCATCCAGTCAGTCCCGAATAAATCCGTAGCATTTTTAATACATAACATTTACTTTTTACATGCATATTACGGAATGGAACATTGCATGTCGTTTCACAGACCAAAAGAAATTCTCACCAGAAACTGAAATCGCGACTTTGGTATTCTTTTTTTAATAAATTTCTACTCATGTAGTTTTACGGATTATTAAAATATCACTACCAGTGTCCAGTAACAGTATTGCACATTATTTATTTTCACATTCAAATTTGTTTTCTATGAGCATTAGTTTCGTCGCAATGTTGTGTACGCATTTCTTCCTGTAAGAA
Source organism: Acanthosepion pharaonis (assembly GCA_903632075.3). NCBI lineage: Eukaryota > Metazoa > Mollusca > Cephalopoda > Sepiida > Sepiidae > Acanthosepion > Acanthosepion pharaonis. Next base: position 681,064 of record CAHIKZ030004545.1, read on the forward strand.
TTTTTCTTTGTTTAGTTTAGCAATGTGAGACTTTATATGTCCTATTTACCACACTTGTAACATTCTCCATTTCTAAATGGGTGTCTTTTGCAAGACGTAATTTACTACATCTGAAACAAGGATTTATTCTCCTTTGTGTACATTTGTCCGTTGCTTGTATCAATGCATATTTTTTCTGAATTTCTTTAGTTTCGGATTTCAGACTTAGTATTTTCTGGCAATCGTCTACTATTTTTGCAATGTAATATTAATATTTTGTTTAATCTTCGTTAAAATTTCTGCTCGTATTTCAGCATTATTTTAACTTTCAAACCTTGAACAAAAATTAACCCTGTTAACATATATGGAGTAATGTCTTTTATTCTAGGTTTTTCACATACTTTTTGACGATACCAGCATACGTGACAATATCTTCGTCCTCTTTTTTGTTTAGATTCATGGTGACTTCAACGAGCATTAAACAGGGAGCTGTGTTCACTAAAGATTTACTTTAGAATGTGTACCGTGTCTTCAAACCCGATTTCACCTGGGGGTTTTTTCGGTAATATGTAGCTGCAGTGTTTTACATAATCTGTCGGAACTATATTCCTCAACAATAATCACGGTTTCCTCTCATCTTCCCAGCCACTGCTTTCTTTACTGAATATTTGTTCATATCTACGAAAATAAGCAGAAAAAAGTTAGTCCCTCATAAGGATTGTATGCAAATTCTGATATGATGTTTTAGACAGCGTCAAGCGTAAGTGACGTTGAAGAATGTTTTGTTTTCTTCAGAATTACATCTAACAACGCCTGTTGTCGTTTTTGTAGCTGTAGTAACTGTTGGTTTTGTTGTTTTTACTGTTACTGTTGTTGTTGAATTTCAAGTATCGAAGCCAATTTTTTCTTCATATTCGTAAGAATATAATGTTGTTTTTATTAAACCCAAGTCATTTTTTTCTATACAAGATTTTTTTTAAACCAACGTGGTTAAAATTCTTGTCGTCACTCGTATCCTTGATCCCGAAGCAACAAGTATATTTTTTCGTACTTGTCCACTCAGTGTGAGTTTCCAAAATCTTTGTAACTCCAGTTACAACTCGTATGAGTTCCTGATACTCCGTTACAGTTATAAGACGTAAGGTTTCCTAATCCACATCACAAATGTTATAAATCGCATGAGTTTCGAATCTCTTGTCTACATGGTTATAACGCGCTTTGTATCGCTTATAATATAAATAATGTTTCAGCAACTAGCCGTGACGCCTGTATTACTCAGTCTGAATACTGACTCCAAAAAGGCTTCTCAACTCGAACCTATTTATAATTATAGACTAGTTCATATAGTCACCGGGGTAAACTATTTAGTAGTTCCTATAGTCACCGGGTGTGTAGTATTTACTCCATAATACGAATTCTGTGTACTGTCCTCAAATTGACACTCGATCACTCTGAAATGTTCGTAATGGAGCTTACAGCGCTATTACCAAGCAGTACATCATGCCGTTTCCAAATTTCTGGAGAAGTGAATTGCATCATGGTGCTCCTTTTCTCAGAGATGGTGCCCAACTGACCCTACTATACTGTGCAGTCGACAAAATAAAAAAAAGAACAACATGCATACGCGAAATTAAAAATATAAAATGGTGACAATTTACGCATAGCACCCTCTGTCTGTCTGTGTTTGTATAACTGATTCCAGATATAACTGCAATATATCTGTAAAGGGTCGATATGTGTTGTGGTAGGATCCACCTAATTTGCATAGTGGAGTACCGACCATATAAATATGGTTGGTACCGGGAAGAGTGGGAGGAATCAAGAGATTCAACCAGAGACTCTGCCCGACTGCGACTCAGTCAACACATTCTCCATGAACGGTCTTACCAGGAATATACAAAAGACTATATGCACACTTTCTTGTTTCAATACATTTTGTTCTAAGTACCTTTTGTGTTGCATTATTATTCCATGCATTAGTCAAGTTTCAACACTTTTATAAATTCGTGCAAGTAAAACATCTATTGCAACTATTTTCTGCCTGTAGAATGGATAATCTCTTAGTTTTAAAATTTGATCCTAGATTAAGTTTTAATGTTTTGCTCTTTAACATCTTTTCTTGTATGTTTTTCTCTTTTGTTCCAGATATTGTTTAGGTCGGAAAATATTAAAGCTTTGTGGTTAGTCTTTTTTCCATTAATAATGGTAGTCTTTTAGAATGTTTTGGTCTTGATGTAATTATCAGAAGTCTGGTATCAAAGCCTGGTGAATTCTTCCCTCACGGGATGCAGCACAACAGTGATGTTGTTCAATTATCGAAGCTTGTAGTTTCTCCTTCTTCAGCGTATTACCGTGGCTGGAATTTTAAAACAATATTATTGGGAAATCTAATTCTATAAAACAAGATCAAAGGGTTTAATTATTTGTACCACATGTTCCACTTTCTTATTTCAATACATTTTGTTCTAAGTACTTTTTGTGTTGCATTATTATTCCATGCATTAGTCAAGTTTCAACAATATGAATAAAGAAAAAAAGAAAAACTTATCTTAGCCGCCACGTTTCGTCCGCTGAGGGACTTTATCAAGTCAAATAAGGTTTTTTTTTTCTTCCAACAAGTATTTTTATAAATGAAAGTAAAAATGTTAGTTTTTCAAAACTTTTATGTCCAAGAGACGCCCATAAATTAACATCTGGTTAACTTACTGAGGATGCTAAGTGACGTAATTTCATGCCTAATAAACCAAAGTGAGTTGAAACTTGGGCAAAGTTTTAAAAAAAAGTAACTTTGAAAAGAAAAAGGCTCTTACACTCAACAATTTATCAAACTCATTAATCACGCATCAAAATCAATTCAAACCACAACTTTGATCTAACCAATGTCTCACTTATTAAAAGTAAATTATAGAAAATTCTCGATAATGCCGCTATCAAGTGTTAACTAAATACAAATCTACGCTGCGTATTTTTTCAAACATCTCTTTTTCTGAAAGAATTACTCTATTGCAAGTTAACATGCATGACTATGAAAATGTTAAAAAATTAGAAGAATTCAGTTAAAGTTATATATATAAAGTATAAGTGCGCAGGTATGCAGAAAATAGAAAAGAACACGTTGGGTGTATAATCCGGAGTTCCTTAGTATTTTTGTTTTTATTTTTAAGAAGACAGTGCTCCATACAGAAGTAGAGCTTATATTGTAATATTTCGCTTGAAGATGAAACGGGACGAAACACCTCAATTTTAATAATTATTTGGATGGTTTTGGCTCTTGTTTTTGAAACATGATAACTCTTATGTAGCGAAGGAATCATATTTTTAAACAAAAAATATTACAATACTATATATATATATATATATATATATATATATGTATGTATGTATGTATGTATGTATAACATGTAAAATTATCCTATAATATAATAGTTTAATTATTAATTGCATAAAATTCAACAATATTGGATAATGAATTCCGTAGGTTTCCTTATAACGAAACGGCTAATATTACTATTACTATTAGTTAAATTAATATGTAACAAAAAGTTTATGTTATATTTATATAAACTGAGATAGATAGATAGATAGATAGATAGATAGATGAAGAATAAACTGAGATAGATAGATAGATAGATACATAGCTAGATAGATAGATAGATGAAGAATAAACTGAGATAGATAAATGAGGAATAAACTGAGATAGATAGATAGATAGATAGAGAGATGAAGAATAAACTGAGATAGATAGATAGATAGATAGATAGATAGATAGATAGATAGATAGATAGATAGATAGATTGAGAATAAACAGGGATAGATAGATATGTTGACAAAAAGAGGAACATAATGAGAAAGAACCAGAGGGAGTGAGATGCGAAAGAGAAACAATCGCCCTTTTAGCGTTTCAGATATTCACAAGAAAACTAAGTGCATATTCTTGCAAGTAGATTATCTTGTGCTAAGATAGAACGCCAGACAAGATGATCGCTTATCCTTTCTTTTGATAAGTTTGGTTTTAATGCGTCTCTTAAAAAAAGAAAAGAAAGAAAGGCGCTCGCTTTTAAGCAAGAAAGGAAGCCGAATGTTGGAACACCCTTTTAACTGAAACGGGCACATTCTGTTTAATTTTTTCTTTACAGCATTCTTAATAAAAGCATGACATTAGTCTACATGAAACAATTCACGTAATTTTTTTTTCTATAAAACAAAGTTTCTCTTTATAACTTGCCCAAGTTACTATTGAGAAAACAAAAAATATTTTGTTTCTCCGTTGTTTTAAAGACCAAAAACATGGAAACTGTATTCTCATCTAAAAGTGCCGTTGAAATCGCCAGCATTTTAAGCCTTTTTTTCTACCTTCAGAATGTTTTGCAAAAGCTTTTTCAGATAATGGCCGCATAATTCTAAATCGATATTCGTTTGGTTGATACAACGTTTACAACATTTGCTTTGACAAAATCTTTTATTCTTATAATTTCAGTCACATTATTCAGACCTGAAACAAATTTTACCTGGCCTTCTATTTCAATACACATCTTTTAAAATAAACTGTGTGTTCTATGACAAAAGAACCATTCCAATTTAGATTTGAGGTATCCTAGGGTACGTAATGGTGTAAGGGGGGGCTTGGAAAACCTGATACTCTAATGACAGATTGAGGGAAAGAGGGACTGAGGAAAGCAGCACATAACATCGTTGATGAGCTTGAGTAAATGGCTGGTAGAAAAGGGGTTGGGATAAATAACAAAACTTATTAAGAGTTACAAGGGGCAGGAGACTGTGGAGGGTCATGATCACCTACGTCCTAAAGAGGCAAGGCACATAAAAAACGAATAAATTTTCGAGGAAGATTTTCCTATTCACAGATATTTCTAATTACTGATTGAGCCACGAACAATATGTCTGTTGATGACAAGTTGAAGATTTTCATATTCCAAATTCAAGATGAAAGTAATTATTCATTTAAAATAAGCACTCGATTATAATACACAATCGAGTAGAACATACAACAGCGACTTTAGGCTATGGAATTCTAGACGAAAATATCCCCTGTATATTACGCACCGCTGTTTTACATTGTTCAGCTATGGCTCTTCTTTCTGGGTGAGGCTTCAAACTTTTTGAACGACATTCGAAGTTCCCGCCTAACCAAGATTTAACATTTATTCAATTTTTTATCGGTTTTATATCGACAAAATGTAAGAAATTATATAGTTTAAATTATGTTTTGAAATACAAGATTTACATTGAATTTAAATCAAACGCACGTATTTGTTCATACATGAATTCATCCAGTTCGTGGCAAAATGGCCTTATATATGAAGAAAAAAGTTATAAACAAAATTATAAACAAAACAGTGCCAATTTCTCTGTAGCGTCTATCTCATTGATACGAACAGCCTTGAAGCAGATTAAAACCTGCTTAATATTGATGGGAATATTTCTTTAAACAAATGTGAATCTGGTTGGTAATATAAATGAAGGGCAGAGTCTCGTTCGGGAGGTTGACCAATTGATCCCGTTTATACGGGTTCTACAGGCATTTTTGGCCGATCCTAAGGGGAAAGGAAACCCACGTTAAACTCGGCCTTGTGCCATCCAGCGACCCCTCGTGGGGGGGGAAAACCGAATCGAGTCGAACATAGTAATTCACTCCAAACCAAACTGACAGTCATACTAACACCTTCCACATCTTGTATTATTATTTCGTGTAATATACCTTCGTTATTTCTACTCTTGTGTTCGTATTGTTCTTCCTTGGTCCTAACCTGGACCATAGCACACACACACACACACACATATATATATATATTGGTCAATCATATATATCACCTACATATATATATATATTGGTCAATATATATATTGATCAATATATATATATATATATATATATATATATATATATATATAGAGAGAGAGAGAGAGAGAGATAGTATATATATATATATATATATATATATATAATAATAATAATAATAATAATAAATGCCAACAATCTGCAAGGTTTTACCTACGCGGATCGTCAGGGAATACTGGTATTCCCTGACAATCACGTAAAATGAAACCACTATATATATATATATATATATATATATAATATATGTGTGTGTGTGTGTGTGTGTGTGTGTGTGTGTGTGTGTGTGTGTGTAAATAATGGACGTGTGAGGATCTGACAGCTTATTGATTCAGTTATGAAAGTTTGTGCGATAATCTTAAGTGGCATTTAACATTAATATATATATATATATATATATATATATATATATATATATATATAATATCTTATATCTTATATATATATATATATATATATAATTATTCGAAAATTATAGTATAAATACGTTAGGAAATCACTTCAAAAAATAGTCATTTTGTTTCAACACTTCTGATGTCTTATCAAGTGATGGTGTTGAATGTAGAATAAAGGGTTTTAAGAAGTTCAAATCAATCAAACACCC